>CAJHQP010007428.1:0-32312 GCA_905132765.1 Moricandia arvensis | reverse complement strand
TTCTCCGGGTTTAGTAATATATTATCAGTATGTATCAAGGATGGGTGATGTGAAAGTGATGTTTAAGATAAGATTCACATCGAAGGAATGATAGGCCATATATATGTTTTATAATAATTATGGAATATATTTCCACTGCATAAAAATGGAGTAAATTGCTTGGGAAATTATTGATATGTGCTGGGGTGTGGGGTTACACTCACTGAGTACACTTGTTATTCATGGATCAATTGTGATGCAGGTAACCAGTAGGCACGAGACCTTTACTCAAGGACAGGAAGGAACACCATTAGCGAGCGGTTGTTTAATTATCCTTGCAAAGTCGTTTTGATATATCTTATGTATAAACTTTGTTTACCGAAAACCTCGAGGTTAATCTATAACATCTGTGTAAGATGCTTTTGAATGAATAAGTATATGTTGTATAAAGATTGTTTTTAAAGTCCAGGTTTGGCATGGTATTAGTCCTTGTTTGGAAAAACTAACTATTGGGTAATACTGGGTTGGGTTGCAAAGCCTCAAGTTGTACCTAATAGAATATGTATACTTAGGCGATTTCCCTAAGGTACCTGGATTATTCCGGGAACCTTGGGTTAATCATTTATGGACACATTTTGGCTTCTCGCTTTGGTTTAAATTACTAGTGCCTGGTTGTGCATGTTCTTGTTTGATCAGAACAAAGGTGGTATCACAGCATGGTTATACGATGCTAAAGTGGGACTTGTTTCAAATGTTTTTCGAGTCATAATGAGTCGCAAGGATAACTAGGATATACTGTCTGGTTCCTTCATATTAGGATAGAAAGTCACGGGTAGTTACCTTACCATTATCTTTCATAGCAGATGCGCCAAGACAGCTCTTCGGGGTGGAGTGTACTTACCTATTTTGTTATCGTCATGCTTGAGATTCCAACCATTCAACTCTAGATTGTTACCGTCATGCTTTGGTTCAGTTACATCATGCTCGGAGTCAGTATCTTCATACTTTCCTACCTTGCTTTCAGGTTCTAGTTTCGATACCGAACCTTCAAAGAGACTTATGGGAGAGAGTCGACACATCTAATACATATCCGGACTCATTTGTTATCAGTGTCAAGGTCGGAGTTGACTTTGATATGCTTCAGGGCAATCCAAAGGCCTATGAACACTCAGATGCACTTGTTTTTTCTTCTTCTCAAGTCTATCCAGATTATGCTGAGTCATACCAGAACCAGAGCCGTACAAGCCTGATTGATTCAGAATTTGTTTCAAGCTTACATTTGGTGGCGGAGATGGTTCGAGTGTAATACAAGACGATGGACACACCAGCCCCATTTTGTTTCCAACAAGACATCTTAAATCTTATGACGCAAATAATTAGTTAGGACTACAAGATACGAGGAAGGACTAAACCGTTGACGTAGACATTGGCATGAACTAGATCTTAAATGCAAGACTTGAAGCAGAACATTGACGTGGCCCGTGTTAAGAGAGTTACAAGAAGGATTTGGCAACAAGCTATCTGGAGATGAATGAGATGAGTTGGTGGTCGAGACTCAAGCATTACTTCGGAGAGGTTACATCAAGTTGGACATATTTCATGAGTTCAAGAAGTAGTATTTTCTACCCAAGGCATGGGATTGATTGGACATTGAGCTTACGCCATTGATATAAGGAGATTTTTTTCGCCGACAAGATGAGCTAATGATCATAAAAAAAACCTTGGGGAACTTAGCCAAAAATTATCGGAGTAGACAAAAAACTATGGAGTTCTACAACTTCGAGGAAATGTTAGAGTACGACGTGAATGTTAAAGAAGTTATTACTGGTGAAGAAGTTTACCAAGTCATGAAGATCGTTTAATTTCCAACCAGTGCAGATTGAAGGTCAGTTTTAAGAAATATATTAAGTAACTCATTGAGTAGGATTTTCGGTGGACGTTTCATCGAATACAGATTGAGAACCCTGAGTTATTACCGAGGTGACTAGCCAAGGCAGAATGGTCATGCTTCTTTAAGTTTGGAGAATCCTGAATCGCTTAAATCATTCATCACTTTTGTGGTTCCTCTAAAGAGTAAGGATGTTATTCTACCATTGCCACTGAAGTCACCATATTCCTTTACCTATACCTAGGGTACCAGTTGTTGAACTTGTTCGCGTTTCCTTATCATTAGTCCCGATCCAAGTGTTAGGCTATTTGGGTTGAGCCTATACTTTATTGTTACCTGGACCGTCAAAATTCCTGAAAGGTTCAATCACATGTTTGCTTCTTATGCCATTGTATGTTGCGTGTATTTTTTTAGGAAATATTTATGAATGATTGAATAAATAAGTGAACGTGTGATCAAGGTGTCGTAAGAGAGACCTTGCATATGGCAGAAGTTTCCGCCCATTTTGTGTTTGATTCGGGAACAACACATAGTTGTAGTTCCCTAGTGGTGTCATAGTTTCAGGAGGATTTACTTTGCTGAATTCAATTATACTCTTATTATTCCTGGTACTGGTTACAATGTAAAGTTATGGTATGCCTTCCCCATTCCTTGGTACTTCGATTAGAGCGGTAAGTTTCTATCAAGAGTGAGATTGGCTGTGTAGTTACCGAATCAATTAGGATGTTGTTGAGGAAAGAAGTATTTGGAAGAAGACTAGTCACTTTTTCCCTATTGTGGTTTCTTACCAAGTGTTGGAGCATCGCTCGTATCAGTGTGGAGTGTTTGAAAACCTTTTGGGAAAAGGTAAAGTGGTGTATTCCACTATCTTTATCATTGGGAAAGTAGAAGATAACAAGTAACAGAGAATAGATGAAAATTTGATAATCAGAGATTTCAAAGATATGTTTAAGGCACCGGAAGTATTGTTGACATCTAGAAGAATCCCGTTCAATATTCTTGTGGAAACCAGATTCGCTGTATAGTTTCGGCTTCTTGCCATGTCATTCTAGTCGAATAAACTCGCAGTTAGAAGATTTGATTGGAGAAAGGTTTTGCTTGACCTAACACTTGTTGTGATGAGTACCCATGTCAGTGGTATATAAGAAGTACAAGAGTTTTGGGATATGTTCGACTATAGTTAAATCAATGACGTAAGTATCAGGGTCAAGTATAACCTTTCAAGAATTTAGGAGTGGTTAAGATTGGGTGCAAGGTGCAATTGGTTTTGAAGGATGTTCGATGGACGCATCAAATCGTAGCAAATGCTACTGCTTTGAAATGGAAAGTTGGATCCCTTAGTTAGCTAGCTTGAACAAGGAGTTGTTGCAGATTTAGAAAAGGTAAATGCTATTGAGGAATGGTCGTCTTCAATCCCTGTTATTGAAGATTCAAAGTTTCATTGAATTGGAAATATAGCCTATTTATTACCTGTTTAGGCCATGTTTTAGGGTCTATTATGTGTCTCTAGGATATATTTTAGATTATTTACAAGACCAGGGATGGTTTGGAGATAAATGGAGATACTTGGAGCGTTTGGAGCATTTAGAGCAGAAAAATCCGTAGCTAACTATTTGAGGAGTCGAAGTACAAGTCTGTCGTCGATCGACGACACAACCTTGGAATCGACCGATGAAAAAAGAACAAGGTCGATCGATGCTGCACACTTGCCATTGATCTACGCCCAACTCGTAGACAGCCGACTGAAAAGCCCAAGTTTAGAGTACAAAAGACAAGAACGCCCTTGACAAGTTTTGACCTAGATCTTAGAGTTTTTTATATTTATGCTCATGTATTGAGAGCATGCAGGGGTTACAAGTGCAAATACCAGCTTAGGCAAGGCTTGACACAACCCACATAGCTTTATCGTTTTAGGTTTTTAGGGAAGAAGATTCAAAACTCCTTAGGGAGATTTGTATTGGAGCCCCAATATTTTTTCTATGAATTCTAGTCAAACTATTGTTCTTTCTTTGATTATGTCTGAGTAGTCATCAACAAGGTTTAGGGTTGAATGTTAACAATCTTGTATTTTCCCAAAAATAGGATTTCTAGTTAACTTAATATCCATCAGTTGAGTTATGCTTAATCCTTGCATTCTAGAGTAGCTTACTAGGAAATCGAAAGTAGGACATGGACGACTACGAGAGTAGGTTTTGTTCCATAATAGACTCCATTGAACTAGACTGTTAGGCGCATGCGCGAACTGGTCTAATAAGTCTGGGGGACTTATCAAATCTCATTCACACTTCCTTCTAATTTTACCGTCGATCGACATCAGGCCTTAGCCTTCGATCGATGGTCTTTCCTTTGGCTCGCATACGAGAGTTGGAGTTAAAAGAGTCAGAATATTTCATATTTGAGTCCTAGTATATTTACATATATGTGCTTCCTATCCACTATAATTTATTAGTCTTGAAAGCCTAGATCTAGCATATTTACATTTACATCAAGTTAGTTTATTAGAATATTTCCATATTTGCATTATTTCCATATTTACATTATTAGCATATTTCCATATTGCATCTCTACTTCTTGATAAGAAATATTTCCTTAACTGATTGTTTGCCAACCAATATATATATTCACCTAGCTTAATCCATAGAAATAAGAAGCTTATTGTCTGCCATTCCTCTCTGTGGATTTGATCCCTAAGTACTACACCTGATCTCTTTTGGCAAGAGTACTATTTGTGTGTTAAAAACTAGGTTAATTTGATAGTGATTTGTTTAGGTTATTTATACCCAATAGAACAACTTAAACACGCATGTCAATTGGCCAGGATTGTGTTAAAGGGTTGACAACCATATTAACCGCTTAGATGATTTACTGAGAAATGTGTTACCTTGGAATGGAGTAAAAGGATTGAAGAAGTACGCAATTAGTTAGAAAAAGACTTGACGTATACACATATATTAGCTATTTATAAGCCTAACCAGCCATATACTGTTGCATGGATGCATTGTGTGTTGGATTAGGTGAATGCTGATACAAGACGATATGGTAATCGTTTATGCATCAAGGGAGTAAAAGAAAGGATAATGTAAATTATCCGATGCACAAGCTGTAGTTGGCTGCGGTATTGTTTGTACAACAAATTTTGCAATCATTTCAGTATGGAGAAATAATGCAAGTGGTCACGGATGTTGGGGTCAAAATCGGTTACGACGGAATCAACGTCAGAAACTTATCGACAAATGTATTCTTTGTGAAAAGAGAGATAATATCTAGAAAAAGGGGGAACAAGAAAATCAAAGTCAAGTTTTGGCTAACCACGGAGGAATGGTCTTCACAGTAAATCAAGAAGAGTCTGCCCTAGACCTCGGGTTGACGTGTCCAGAAACGTCAAAACAACAAAACAAATGAAGGACTCGATCTTCCAACTCACAGAACGGAGAAGTTGGCTGAGCAAGATGTCCAAATCGTCAAATCTGGGCCACACAAGACGACCAACTCCCCGAACGGGCGAGTTAGGCAGCGTGGGCCGACCAACTCCCCTAACGGCTAGATGGGCAGCATGGGCCGACCAACTCGCCAAACGGGTGAGTTAGAACAATCGAGAGAACCAACTCGTCAAACGGGCGAGTAAGATCGAGCAAGATGCCCAACTCGCCCGATCGGCAAGTTAGACCAGTCCAACTTGTCAAATAGGCGAGTTGGGTAGCACAAGAAATCCAACTCCGCCGTTCGGCGAGTTGGATCAATCAATCCATTTTTGTCTCATCCTCGTAACTCCCCCATTCAAAAACCGATCGAACTCATCTTTGATTCATCTCGATCGAGATCGACGTTGGAACTTTACCGTACGAACTCGTTCCCTCGTACAAAGTTCGGATCGATCGTGTAAAATGGTAACAGTTAGCTAAAAAACTAAAGTTGCATGCACTATATGAAAGATCCTAACTCTCGTCGGGACGGCATCGTCTCAGGAATGCTCTTTCAAAAAATCGCAAAAAACCCTTAAGTCGAAAAACGGCTCGAAAAAGTCTAAAACTCGGCTAAAAGCCCACTCGCGATTTTATCCAAAACCGAGCCCAATCTTTATGTCGGTTCATATTTTATTTTACAGGAAGAGATATATGTTAAGTTTGGAAGACAAATGTCAAGATCGGAAGATAAATGTTAAGTTTCCAAAGATAATCATGAAGATCGAGGGAAAAAGAAATATTTCCGCGAAGAGATAAATTTGACCAAGAGAAAAAGGGGAAAGAGCAAACCGCCTCTTGGAGGAGTATATAAGGACTTCGAGGTTGATGATGCAGGGACAAACGAAAATTCTTACTCAGAGCAAACATAGCACTCAGGGAAATTAGACATATTTATGTTTTACTGTTATCGAGCAGCGACTCAACTAGTTTATTCAGCTCTTTTAGGTTAGAACTAGAAAATCGCTGACGACCCTTTCCGCTAAGGCTTTACCTATTGTAACGCTGAAACCACAGATTTGGATCTCTTTGTTCTCTTTAAGTCTTTACTAATTCATCGTTATATTGTTGTTCTCACTGTTTGGTTGATTGACGTTTTTGGCTTAGCAGAAATCTGGGACCTCTGGGAAAGCTTGGTTTACCTTGCAAATTTTGGTTCCTATAGTTTGGCGCTAGAAGGAGGGGGGGGGGAGTACGGATCAATCTAAATGTCAGCCATCAACGCTCAATCAAAACATGTGAGAACTCAACAACCAACATCCTCAGGACGACAACGTTGAAAACACTCCAGTGACGAAGGTCGCTGCAGTCAACGCCGACGCAAACACGACAGCGTTCGAGGAGGTGAAAAAGATGTTCTTGACTTTCGAAAAGAAGTCATCAAAACAAGATAAGGTCATGAATTCTCTCGCTAAACATGTCGAAACCTTAACAGCGAGGAACAGGGTCATTTTCCACGTGGAACAACCCGAATCCGTAGAAGAAGACTCGACTTCGCAACACCTTTGGACCGGTCCGTCAACGCGTAGGGTAAACCGTTTGGACAAAATCCCGATGAATTGATCCACGCGCAACACAGACGAACCCGAGAGATCTTCTCCCTATCAAAGAAGATAAAGAAGGAGGAGAAGTCAAAAGCGTCGACGTGGAGTCAAGCAGCCAGTTTGAACCTACGGACAAAGACGCAGACATACATCCACGGCGCACAAGGAGCCGAGCGGATCGGGACAAATACCAGTTGGACAACCCTATGACTGAAGAATAAGAAGCTATCTTCTAGAACGAACAAGAGGAACTGGCCGAGGAGCAAACTCGGAACATTCGCAGAAGATGCTGACAAAGCCGGAAATCTGCTAGCAAGAGTTTTGAAATTCGCGATCTCCGTGATGATCTCATGAAAACGGTGGCCGAAGTTAGAGCGGTGAAGTCCCAAATCCACCACGCTACTAACACCCCATCGGAGATCGATCTGCTTCTCAAGGAGACTCATAAAACACCTTTCACTACTCATATAACCGAAAATAGGGTTTTGGATCCTGGGAAGATCAAAAATGATGCCATATGACATAACTACCGATCTTAAGGCACATATACATGCTTTTTAGGTCGCGATGGGAGGAGCGAAGTTTAGAGAAAACGAGAGAGATGCCGGCGAATATCGCCTCTTCGTAGAAAATTTCTGCCGAGCAGCACTAGAATGGTTTTCTCGCCTCAGGCGGAACTACATCGAGAGTTTCCGCCAACTTGCCTCAAAGTTCCTCAAGCAATACTCGATGTTCATAGATCGAGAAACCTCCGACGTGGACCTCTGGATATTTTCCCAGGGAGAGGACAAGACTCTCTGCGACTTCAAAAAACGGTTCGAAACCGTCGTGGCTAGAGTGAGCAGGAAAAGCAACAAAGTCGCAATAGACGCACTTCGAAAATTGCTCTGGTACAAATCAACGTTCAGGAAGTGGATAACTTTAGAGAAGCCACGTACAATCCAAGACGCTATTCACAAAGCCATGGATTACATCATTATCGAAGAAGAGATGAAGGTCTTCTCTCAAAATTGAAAGCCGACGAAGAATTCGTCAGAGGATCCAGGGTTGGATCAGAAATTAAAAAAGAAAAACTGTCGCAACGAAAAAATCGTCCATCGCGAAGACGAAGAAACACAGGGAGCGTATAACTACTCTATTAACTCCGGATCGGAGCAAGGCCGGACGACAGGTAACACGTGGACCCAAAATCCAAATTACGACGAAAACGCCATATGCGACATTCACCAAGCCCGCAGAAAATCATCCATTAACTACAAATTCTTGGTGTGAAGTTGACCGATTAGCTGCTCTTCGGAGAACGCTCCGGAGTCTACAGCGTGAAAGATCTCATCCGTGACTCGGACTGTCCCACAAAAAACGACAGGACTCCTCAAACGGAGAACTCTTTCAAAGGGAACCAATCTGGAGAAAAGCGCAGAAGAAGGCAGAACGAGAAAGGCAACGACAACAACCGTCGCAGGGAAAACATGATCATCGACGGGTCGCAATATTGCAGCGATACTTTATCAGCCATCAAACCTTATCAGCACAAGGCCGAGACAAGTGCAAATTTGCCGATCTAGTCAACGCCCAATGACACCCCGAAAGGAGCAATCACTTTCGAAGAACAAGAGGCCGAACGAATCGATGAGCCACATTGTGATCCACTCGTAATCAATCTCGTAATAAGAGATCTCGAGGTCGCTAGGGGTCTCATCGACACGGGAACTACGATCAACGTCATCTTTCGCGATACTCTGAAAAGGATGAACGTCAAGTTAAGCGAAGTTATACCATCGCCAAAACCGCTGACCGGTTTCTCTGGCATGACATTAGTTGCCCTCGGATTAATCAAACTACCCGTTATGGCAAAGGAAGTCACCAAGATCGTCGATTTCATGGTCATCGACACCGGGCCATTTAGAATGTCATCATGGGCATGCCTTGGCTAAACACCATAAAGGCAGTCCCGTCGATTTATCACTTAAGCATCAAATTCCCAACTCATAACGGAATTGCGTGATTTGTGACTGCCAGAAATAGTCGAGACGTTGCTTCCTTGCTGAAAACAAGCTAAGACAAATCGCGAACACCGCAATGATGAAGACCAAACGCCCGATAATAGATCATGCACCAGCCGAAAAATCTTCAGACAAAGACGACCAAGAGCCGTTGGCTCAAGAAACAGACAGTGAACAACCAGTTCCAGTGCCGACGCATCATGCCCACAGGAGGAGACAAGCCCAACGAAGAGGACGTCAACCCAGCAACTGACACAGTTGACACAAACACGAAAGCCAAACACAGGCCACTAAACAAACTCGCACAAACAGCAGAACTAGGAGATGGCTTGATCCTCAAAAGGGGTACGTAGGTATCTCAAAGACGAGTTCAGCTATCTCCCTCTCTAAAAAAGGGGGGAATGGGTACATATACGAATACTAGTATATTCCCGCATTTCAAAATATTTATATTTTACTCAATATTTTAAAAACTTTGTCAGTAATAAAGACTTCATTATAATTTCCCAAATTTTCTATCATCTCGCAGAGAAAAATTATGTTATACTTTCGGCAAACATCCATATACGAGAAAAACAATTATCCCACCGAACCAGAAACAGAAACTCGCGAAAAATCATTCTACCTCAAAACGGATCAACTCCACGCTATCTTATCCATCAAACATATCTCGGTCGAATCGTCAATTCCGACCAAAGAAAGAGACCTTGGTCCCATATTATTAAAACATTACTAACACAAAGTAGGTTTTCAAAAAAAAAAATAGGCGAGACATCGCCTGGATTTTTGAGAACACACCCCAGTCCATTCGTGACTATAAATCATAAAACGCTCGGCAATTGACCCTGCCGAGCATTTTAGCCGTCCTAAACAAACGCACCCAGATCCGTCCTAAGGGAAGATCCTCTCACATCCGACTAGGATAAATAGCGCACTATAAAAGAAAACTCATGAAAGCATGTCTCTTTATCCGTATCTAAACATTCTCGAAACTTTGAAAATTCCTCGAACATCTCAGACGAACAACGAATAGGTTGATCCGCAAAGAAGGGAGGAAGGCGAGATGACAACTCAAATTTTCCCCTACACTTAATGAATCCCAAACATATTTTTAAACACCTTTCTCATAAAAAGTACGGTTCAAACGAAAGCTGATTAAAAGTAGGGATTCAAGGCCACACTCGGCCAGTCCCGATACATACGACCACAGTCGACCGAATATGAACAAAATAAAATGAAAACATACTATAATACAAGGGGACACATTCCCAAATAAGTCGTGACCTCGTGATCACTCGTCAAAACCAAAGTACGCGGTAATCGATCTCCCACGCGAATAGTCATTGACGTCCAGAGGAGCCATTGGATGGTTCACGTCACCCGTCTCATCGGCAGCCCCCGTCTCATCAGCAGCCCCTTTCTCATCGGCATCCCCCGTCTTGGCCTCCACCGTATCCGGAGAAACATGAATCAGGTTCCACTATTCCCAAATCCTCTCATCGATTTGAGGAATCTCGAAGTCCCTATCCCTCTCTTTCATACGCTCGGTCTGCCTCGCATATTCGGCTCCAAACGAATAATCAGGGGCCTGCGTGAGGAATAATTCACCAACACCGCCGCAACACTCACGATAATCACCGAAATCCATATAACCCCTCGTAAGCTCCTCAAAAAGTCTAGGTTACCAAACTACGTAAGGAGTGTCAAACGATGGTGATGGGTGGGTGTTGACCGATGGTAAACCATCCAAGCCATCGACCGATGGTGAGGTGGTGGTGTCGACCGATGGTGGTTTCAAACTTTTCTACTTCTCGTTTAAAAACCTAAAGTAATTAGATAAAAACCATAATTAATAACTAGATAATGAAAATTCAAATTAAAACTTACTACACGGTGAGTTGCGTCCCACTCGTCGCTTGGTTATAGTCTTAAACTCGACGTTTTGATTTCTGGACTAGGAAGGGGGTTCATAAAACCAATGTGGAAAGCAAGTATCCACATACTCTCTGCTCATCCCAAACCATGCCCTGATAAACCTCTTACAACCTCATCTTCACTGGCTTTCTGATTTTCCGTCTTCCTTTGAGAAAATGCCAATCTGGCCATCTTTTCTTCAAGTGCTTGAATGCATCTCGTCAGCATGTTAAGTCTGGCATATGTGGGCTCTGAAATAGCCTCCAAACTTTGGTTGATACTATGCCTCGTCAAGTCATGAGAAAGGTAAACTCCATCAAGCTTGTCTTGTAAGAGTTCCTTTGTTACCAGTGTATGCCCAGATGATGCGCTGTGACTGTCGATCGATTGCCAACTGTTACCGTCGATCGATGCTGATCTGACTGCCTCACCCGATGTTTTATATTTGAAGAGATTCCCTGATCCGTTGGCCATAGCTACTATGTCTGCGATATCGTCCTTGGACACATAGAGAATCCTTCCATCCATTGCTCGTGCATATCCATTTGGGTTTCTCATGATTCCAAACTCATCTGGTCTGAGGTAGCCATTATCGCCACCGCAACCTATCAGGTTGTCATCCATCTACGGTATAGAGCCAACATCGATTGATGCTGCATTTCAGCTTCCATAGGATCCCCTGAATTTTCCTGTCTCCTCGAATGCAAAGGCATGGTACTCTACTGGTTCTTCTTCGAAGTAAGAATTATCGTACTTTTAGTTTTTAGGTTATTGCATCCTCTCATGGTATTGCTGCCCTATGTAGACTATCTCTTCTAGACTGTCTTTGTCGTTCTGATATTTTGGTGAGTGAACGTCGATCGGTGGTCGAGTGCTACTGTCGGTCGATGCTAGTCGCGTCTGTTGGCGGATGGAACGTTCGGTTGCAAAGGGGTTTGAGAAGAGATATTTCTTGTTCTTTTTGCTTCTGGTACTGTCGGGCATGCACCTGAAAAACAAGAAAATAGATTGTTAGTAACTTGCAATAAAAGAAAAAAAAGTAGACTAAACCCTAGAAAATAAATCTAATGGTGATCCTTGCTCCCCGGCAACGACGCCAAGTTTGATAGCGTGCGGGTTAAGGTTTATTTTAAAGTAGGTAATCTATCAAATTAACCTTACGAACTACTTTTGCCAAGAGAGGTCTAATTGTGGTACTTAAGGATTGAATCCACAGAGAGCGAGGGCACACAATAGGTTTCTGAATTCTAAAAGTTAAGCTTGGTAAGCTATAAATAGGAGGTTTATTTGAAGGTTTTATTCCAGAAAGGAAATTGTTTAAATAAGTTAAACTATTCAAATATGGAAAAGATAGATCTAGGGTTTTAGGCAGTTAATTATAATGGATATGATGCAGAGAATTATAAATATGCAACGACCTTAAACACAATCTGAACCCCTCTCGTATGCGAACAGATGAGCCGACTGTCGATCGACGGCTAAGGCCGACTGTCGATCGACGGCTAAGGCCGAGTGTCGATCGATGGTTATCGGACATGAAGTTCGTCCGCTAGGTTAATTAAACAAGCTCTCGCATGTATCTAACAACCTAGCTCAATGGAATTAATTATGGCACAGAACCTACTCTCGTAGTTGTCAATGTCCTAAGTTCAGGTTTCTAGTTAGATAATTTAGAACACAAGCATTAAACACAATTTCAAAGATGGATATCTCTTCATCCTAGCAATCCTTATCTGGGCTAATTCATCAATACCATAATGAACCATAAATCAAACAAGAGAATTACTCAGACATAATCATGGAAAGCATGATAAACTGAATAATATAATGCATAGAATATATAGTGGGATTCCAATACAAATCTCTGAAGAAGTTCAGATCTTCTCCCCAAAACTACTAAGAAAACTAAAACCTGTAAATAATATTTTGTTATGAAATATGCGTCGCTCTTTTCCCAAACATTGGCAAAACCTTTATAAACTAGGTCAAAACTCGTTAAGGGGGCATTCTTGTAATTTTTCTTGACTTGGGCTTGAATTCGGCCAATGTCTCTGCAAGTAGCCATCGATTGAAAGCAAGTATGCATCGTTGATCGATGGTCACGCTTGACCTCGACTCTAACTTAGCTGATTGTGAACAGCTACTTGATATCTTCTTTAAATGCTCTAACAAGCTTCATTATCTACATAATTCTCTGAAATGTACCTTGACCTGAAAAGACTCTAAAATAAAGTCTAGACATACATATCAAACTCCAAATAGGGTCCAAATGATGGTCTGAAACTGGTAAATAACAAGGTATATCATCTACGCAGCCAAGAAGTTGTGTGTCACAACGCATTCGATCAGTACATGCAGCAGGAAATGTAGCAGCTTTGTGGCATAGTGCATGTGGCCAGACCATGCATCAGGACATGTGGATTGACCAAGCAGCTGTGTGTCAAAATGCATGCAGTTAGTACATTCAGCAAGATGTACCAGCTTGGTGGTGCAGTGCAAGCGGATAACCCATGCAGCAGGACATGTGGTCGACCAAGCAGTTGTGTGTCGCTTTTCATGCGACCAGGCCAGGCGTCCAGACCTGTGGAGGACGTGGTGTAGTCGTGCATGCAACCAGAACCATGCGGAAGGCCACATGGGCAGCCACACCGCCTAAACCTAATTGCCCACTTCCTCATATAAAGTCCCACGCCCACTCTCTAATTTCAACATATTCAGACCACTTCAAATCTACCTAAAAATGTCAAAAGAAAGCAAAGAAAGAAAGTTAAAGTTTTGAGAGTTTTTGAGAGTTTTAGAGAGTTTCCGAGATCAGTTACTCTGCCAGTTTTGGGTTAACAAATAGAGAAGTTTCTGTTCAGTTGAAGATCCATCGACAAGGGAAGCTACTTGAGATGGTCAAAAAAGGGTTCAGATCGCAGAAATCAGAAACCGGATCAAGGCCAAGTTCAGCCAAAGAACAGTGAGTTATGATCATTTTTTAATTGTTGTCATGCAGATCCTCGTTCCTAGAAGTTAGATCATCGCAGGAGGCCTGGTCTAACTTGGTAAAAGTTTTATTAGTATTAATTGAGGTTAATGAATCAAGATTGATTAAGTTGACAGCATGCTTAACAATTGCTTAAGAATAGTAGTTAAAGCGCCCTAACCCAAACTCTAAGTCCAATGAGATTGCTAGGATTCAAGCCCGAATTTTTCTAAGGCATTTGGTTCGTTTTATGGCCGTATCCTTAACATATTCAGTTTTTTTTTAATTTTGAGTTTCATTTATTAGAGTCTATATACGAGCATAATAGCGTCAATATGATAAGTGATAAACTGATTCTTTATTTATTTCACAAAGGATTCGATACAATGAAAGTTTGCCTTATAAGTTATTACAAAGTATGCGATCCTAATCAGTTTATCTAACCACTCATCCATCCTTGACTGCGAGTCTTCACGGCTAAGCCAATTCCTTCCCATGATCACCATCATTTTCTGAAACCAACAACAAAAATAAGCGATCTAACGATGACTTAGTGAGTGGTTTCTATACATGCAACTTATGTTAGGATTATTTCTAAATTCAACCCAAAATCCCCTTAATAAAACTCGATATCTCAAGTCGTTTAACCAGACGGATCAAGTTCAGTTCATGGATCTATATCCAAACGTCTAACCACTGAACTATCCGGATCGACCTTAACCCGATCAAGCCACTAGGCTATGATCTATCATCTATCGGATCCAGCACCTAAGCATCGGATGACATTATCGGACCAGCTTACAGCCTTGGTCCTTTACTCGGACCTGAGGCCTAAGTTAATCGATCGTTCAAGCATAAGAAATAAATAAACGATCAAGTATAGAGAGAGAGATGGATGTAACCGTTTGGGCTGATTGCCATAGAACAAGTCATAATCACCCGAGTGCTATGGGAAATGGTTTATCTGATCCATCCACTCACCTTAGACGTGCGTTCTGGATTCCAGGTCCTAGTATGCGGTTTTTCTCATTATGACCCATTGTTGGATCGTTCTTCAAGACGTTCCAGTCGGATTTCCTTTTGGCCTGATTTCAATCAAGTCTTTCTTCTAAATTCCCTAAGTTCTTCTCCTTCGATTCCCCTTTGTGTTCTGATCGTTTCATGAGTTTCCTTAAGAAATTATGTGTCGAAAAGTGATCCTAAGGCTCGAAATATATAGAAGATTCGGCAAAGAAAAACCACCTGAGGCGAAAATGTGCCTTTTTGGAAACCGTGTGGGCGTTTATCCACACGGGCCCCTTCGGCCTAAAACGTGGAACACGCTTCTCATACGTGCCCCAGCTCCTCTGACCAAGCTTGGATCTGTACCTTATCGGAACTTCAGTCTGATAACAACCGACCTAACCAGATGGCTCAACCGTCGAACACTCCACTTAGCTGAGTTGAGTTCCCCGATAGTTGGTCCAGCTGAGTGAGCTGGGTCTACTAGCTGATACAGCTTACTTAGCTTACAGAACTCAGGCTGAGCTAAGTCCAGCTCGCCCTTAGCTCATTCCAGCTCACCATGAGCTCATCCAGCTCGCCCAAGCAACATCCAGTTTGTTTCTCTATTTCCTTAGCTCGTTCCAGCTCATTTTTCCTCTTTTTCCTTCTTTTCTTGGCTAAGTACCAATCATCACTCAGACTTAACCCATTATTCAGACCATGGAGCGCTTGCCTTTGTGTCTTACGAGCGGCTTGAACGTTCCCTTGTCCCATGGTTCGTCTGACGTTCCTATCTAGGATCGGGGATGCAAAAAAGTCTCCCCCACTTGATAAGGATTTGTCCCTGAATCCAGACCAAGTGATACTTCATTCACGAACTGGTTGAACAATTCTGGGAATTCATCCTTCATTTTAGCTTTGGTTTCCGATGTTGATTCTTCTTTGCCATTGCAATCCCAGATGACTTTAACCATTCGGATTACCTTCTTCCATGTTTCTTTTCCAATCCTATCAACAATCTGAACTGGCCTTGACTCCAAAGTGACGTTCTGTCCTAACTCCGAAGGCAGTTCAGGCACTATAACATTTTGATCCGTTAAGCGTATTCGGAGTTGAGATACATGGAACACATTGTGAAATGTTGTCATTTTGGTTGGCAAGTTCAACTTGTACGCAACCGGACCAACTCTTTCAATAATCTTAAACGGACCCAAATATCTTAGATCAAATTCCCCTCTTCTTGAAACTCTTTCTCGACCCTTGAAGGTCACCATCTTTAGATAGACCAAATAATCCACCACAAACTCAAGGTCCTTCTGGTGCTTGTCCGCATATATTTTTT
The DNA here is from genome assembly GCA_905132765.1 of Moricandia arvensis. Taxonomy (NCBI): domain Eukaryota; kingdom Viridiplantae; phylum Streptophyta; class Magnoliopsida; order Brassicales; family Brassicaceae; genus Moricandia; species Moricandia arvensis. Next base: position 16,229 of record CAJHQP010007428.1, on the reverse strand, counting down.
GTCTATCTTGGGTTTCCTTCACCTTATGGCGATGAAGTGAGCATACTTGGTCAGTCGTTCCACGACCACCCTGACTGCATCCTTCTTATTCCTTGTTGTTGGAAGACCAGTCACATAGTCCACTGTGATATGATCCCACTTGTATTCCGGAATGGGCAGGTTCTGCAACAACCCACTCAGAAATTGATGCTCTGCCTTAACAAGTTGGCAAATTGGGCACTTTTCAACCCATTTGGCCACATCTTGTTTCATACCGATCCAATGTTAGTATCTCTTTAAGTCATGATACATCTTGTTTTGCCCCAGATTAACTGAGAATTTAGACGAGTGTTCTTGCTTTAGGATCTCATCCTTATGATCCTTATCATTAGGCACACTGACCCATCCATTGACCAACATCGTCCCATTGTTGGATGTTTGATACTCGGTCTAGTCATTTTGAGCAAATTTCTTCAAGTTCTCATCATTGTCTTGTGCAATCTGAGTCCTTGTGAGAATATCCGCTTGATCTGCTGGCCCTAGGCCCAATGGTTCTTGATCATTAGACAGTGCATTGAGATGAAATGCCACTATCATCAGCTGACACAAAAGTTCGTCTTCTGCTTCGTGCATCTGCGACCAAGTTGGCCTTGCCCAGATGATAAGAAATTTAAAGATCATAATCAGCCACCAATTCCATCCATCGCCTTTGCCTTAGGCTTAACTCAGGCTGGGTAAAGATGTACTTAAGACTCTTATGATCAGTGAAGATCTGCAACTTGGCTCCATATAAATAGGAACGCCAAATCTTCAAGGCAAACACAACCACAGCCAGTTCGAGGTCATGGGTCGATGATATAGCCTATTTATTACAAGTTTTAGGCCATGTTATAGGCTCTATTTAGGATCTATTATGTGTCTCTAGGATATTTTTTGGAGTATTTACAGGTCCAAGAATGTTTTGGAGATACTTGGTGCTTTTGGAGGATTTAGAGGAGAAGAATCCGTAGCTGGTCATTTAAGGAGTCGAAGTACAAGACAGTCATCGATCGACGACACAATCTTGGCGTCGACCGGTGATAAAAGACCAAGGTCGATCGATTCTCCACGCTTGCCATCGATCGACGTCCAAATCGCAGACAACCTATTGAAAGCCCAAGTTAGAGACAAATGAAGAAAATGCCCTTGACAAGTTTTGACCTAAGTATGCCTTATGTATTAAGAGAGAGAGACAGAGAGTGCACGAAGTGCAAAGTTTTGTGCACAAGGAGTTTTAGTTTTCTATTATATTTTTGAGGTTTTTAGGGGAGAAGATTCATAACTCCTTAAGGAGATTTGTATTGGAACCCCAATATTTTATATATGCATTATATTCAGACTATAGTTCTTTCTTTAATTATGTCTGAGTAGTTATCAACTAGATTTAGGGTTGAATGAAAACAATCATGGATTAGGCCAAATGTAGGATTGCTAGGTTAAGTTACTATACATCAATTGAGTTGTGCTTCATGCTTGCATTCTAGAGTAGCTAACTAGGATCTCGAAAGTAGGACATGGACGACTAAGAGAGTAGGTTCTGTGCCAGAATAGATTACATTGAACTAGACTGCTAGGTGCATGCGAGATCTGGTCTAATAAGTCTGGTGGACTTATAAACTCTCGTTCACACTTCCTTCTGATTTAGCCGCCAATCGACATCAGGCCTTAGTCGTCGATCGAGAGTTGGAGTTAACATGTCAAGAATATTTTGAGTTCTAGAATATTTACATTTATGTGCTTCATAATCCCTTTAATCCATCAAGTTTGAAACCCTAGATCTATCATATTTACATTTACATTTACATCTAGTTAGTTTATTAGCATATTTCCATATATGCATTATCAGGATATTTCCATATTGCATCCCTACTTCTTGATATGGAATATTTACTTAATTGATTGTCACCACTAATATATATATATATATATATATATATATATATATATATATGTATATATATTCACCTAGCTTAGTCTATAGAAATCATAAATCTATTGTGTGCCATTGCTCTTTGTGGATTCGATCCTTAGGTACTACACTTGATCTCTCTTGACAAGAGTATTATTTGTGTGATAAGATTAGGGTTAATTTGTTAGTTAATTTTTTAGGATATTTATACCCTGCTAGAACAATAAAACACACCATGTCAGTCGGATAATTCCCTTCATGCTTTCTCAATTGCCTTGATGCATAGGCAATCACTTTGCCATTTTGCATCAAAACACAGCCATGCCCGGATATAGATGCATCTGTGTAGATTGCATAAGGTTCATCCATTTCAGGCAAGGCTAGAACTGGCGCACTCGTCAGCATATCTTTCAATGAGGAGAAGCACCTTTAACATTCTTCTGACCATGTGAATTTCACATCCTTCCCAGTTAGTCGAGTCATGGGTTAAGATATACTCGCGAACCCTTTTATAAATTTCATGTAGTAGCCAGCCAACCCGAGTAAACTTCTTACCTCGGTGGCATTTTGTTGTCTTGGCCACTATTTGATCGATTTGATCTTCTCTGGATCGACCGAGACTCCCTCACCAGAGACAATTTTTCCAAGGAATCCGATACTACTTTGCCAAAAAGAACACTTGCTGAGCTTGGGAAAGAGTTGAGCTCCCCGACAGGTGGTCCAGCTGACTGAGCTGGGTCTACTAGCTGATCGAACTGACTTAGCTTGCTGAACTCAGCCTGAGCTCATTCAAGCTCGCCTGAGCTCATCCAGCTCGCTCAAGCTCCATACAGCTTGCCCAAGCTCCACACAGCTTGCCCAAGCTCCATCTAGTTCGTTTCACTCTTTCCTTAGCTCGGTACAGCTCATTTTCCCTCTTTTTCCTTGTTTTCTTTGCTATGTACATATCATACCTTGGAATTACTCCATTAGTCAGACCATAGAACGCTTTCCTTTGTGTCTTACGACCGCCTTGCACGTTCCCTCGTCGCATGGTCTGTCCTGACGATCCTATCTAGGATCAAGGATTCTACAATATTTATTTAAGACCCATGTTGATGGTTAGTATTGCGATTAGGTTGCTTAGTTAGCGAATGCTGAATGTTTAGATAATATTGCTAAGTTGTGGATAGTTAGGTATTCTAGAATTTATGTCTTAAGGCTAGGTTCTGGAATATGTGTGATTGTGATAGTTACGATTAATACTATGAACCTTGAATTATTAACCTGGTTTAGTATTAGTCATGTGTTGGCCATATAGCATTTGTGTAACCCCAATGATAGAAACGTTAGGGGTGAGTTAGTGTTCATCTAGAACCCGTACCCAGTGGGTTCAAGGAAACCCCTTATTCGCTGGATCGGGAAGACTCAGAGTGACAGGGTCGTGGCCTATGGCTGAGAGTTACACAAAGGTGTAACGGCTGGTAGGGTCCCGAATGACTGTGGGCTGCCGTTCAGTGACCTTAATGATTGTGGGCCGCAATCAGTTGAAAGTTCCTTCTTTCTAGTCTCCGTGATAGAGGAGGAACCTAATGTCACCAGGGTCCCCAATTTATAGTGTATAGGGTTGTTGAACTCTGGGTTGAGTTGTGTTTGAGTATAGGTGGTTAGCAAGTTATTAGCGTTTATGATTTCATAACATTATTTGTCTTGCTATTACATTCCTGCTGCGTATTTATGATATTGCTTACCTTATGTGAACCTAATGATTTTCTTTTCATGATAGGCTTTAGTTCTCTCCTTGTACAATTTCGAGTTCTCGTAGGCGTGATGCCTGATCTCATTCAGTTCATTCAATTTGATAAATCTTCTTTCTGCAGCAGGTTTAGCATCAAAATTTGTTGTTTTGATGGCCCATTATGATCTGTGCGCTAGCTCAAATGGAAAAGGGCATGCTTTACCATAGAGTGAGTGGAACGGGGTGGTTCCCAATGGTGTTTTAAACGCAGTTCGGTAAGCCCACAGTGTGTCATCCAATTTTAAAGACCAGTCCTTGAGGGTTGATCCTACTATCTTTTCTAAGATTTCTTTGATTTGACGGTTAGATACTTCTACCTATCCGCTAGTCTGAGGATGATAAGGTGTCCCTACTCAATGGTGAAATCCATGTCTCTTGAGTAATTTTTAAATACTCTATTAATAAAGTGGGTACCTTCGTCACATATTACGATTCGTGGGATTCCGAATCGGGGAACGGTTATACTTTTGAAAAGTTTAACGACTACTGCAGCGTCATTTTCGGAGTGGCAATTGCTTCAACCCATTTGGATACGTAGTTTACGCTCAACCTTGGGTGCTTTCTTCTTACTCCTCTCTCCGGTTGTTAAAGGTTGTCGATCGACAATAGGTTTTTTCTGTCAATCGATGGTGGTCGATATATCAATTTCTTCAATGTCAATGTGCATTACTTCTTTGTCGGCATCCATCAATCTTGCATATTCTTCAGCTCGATCATCCAACGCAAAGATTTTGCTTCCTGGAGATGTGATTGCTCTATCTAAAGGTTCATTAGAACACATATCGATAAATCACTCTTAGCCACTTCAGAAAGGTGATCTATATGGTAAGCTTCACCATCGATCAAGTGTTTCTTGATTATCTAATAATCCTAGGTTTTGCATCGTTTTTGCTCATTAAGTATTTCAAGGAGGCGTGGTCAGTATGGACAACCACTTTTGAACCGACTAGTTAAAAACAACATTTTTTGAAGGTGAAAACCACAGCTAGTAGTTCTTTTTCTGCTGTCGTGTAATTGGGTTGTGCATTATTGAGAGTCCTACTAGCATAGTATATAGCGTGCAGCTTCCTGTCCTTTTTCTTTCTTAGTACAGCGCCTACAGCAAAATCCCTGGCATCTTACATAATTTCGAAAGGTAAACTCCAATCTGGTGCTTGCACTATTGGAGCAGATACGAGGGCCGATATGATACCTTTGAAAGCTGTCAAATAGTCCGGTGTGGAATCGAAATTCACTTCTTTACATAGGAGCGTTGTGAGAGGTCTAGCTATCTTGTTAAAATCTTTTATGAATCTTCAATAAAATCCGGCATGTTCTAAAAGCTTCGGACGTCCTTCACGTTGGTGGGTGGTGGTAGACCTGTCATTACCTTGATTTTGGCTTTGTCCACCTGGATACCGGCTGCTGAGATTTTGTGTCCCAAAACGATTCCACTATTGAAGATGAAATGGCCCTTTTCCCAGTTTAAGACTAGATTCTTAACTTCGAATCTTGCCAACACCTTACACAGGTTATCTAGGCATGTTTGAAATCTAGGCTGTAAACTGAGAAGTCTTCGATGAAAACTTCCATGAAGTCTTCGATCATGTCAGTAAATATATACATCATGCACCTTTTGAATGGTGCAGGAGCATTACATACTCCAAATGGCATTCTGCGGTACGCAAACGTTCCATAACGACATGTGAAGGTGGTCGTCTTTATCGTCAGGATGTATAGGAATTTGGAAAAATCCTGATTGCCCATCGAGAAAACAATAGTATTGGTAGCATGTGAGTCTCTCTAACATTTGGTCGATAAAGGGGAGATGAAAGTGATCCTTTTGTGTGGCAGCATTAAGCTTTCTGAAATCCCTAAACATTATGTGTCCGGTCAGAGTCCTTGTGGGGATCAATTCATTTTTGTCATTCTTCACCACTGTGATTCCTCCTTTCTTTCGGACAACATGGACAGGGCTGACCCAGTTACTATCTGATATATGGTAAATAATACCTGCTTCCAGAAATTACACGATTTTCTTTTTGACTACTTCTTTCAGATTGGGATTTAACCTTCTATGATGTTCAATAGATGATTTTGATTGATCTTCCAGGTATATCCTATGCATGCATATATTATTCGATAACCTTCTCTGGGGAAATCCATGGAATGTCATCTAAATAATATTCGATAGCCTTGCGATGTTTTTGCAATTTGTTGAGCAGAAGTGCTTGCTCTCCACTATTCAGGTTGGTGTTGATGATATTGGGATAGGAGTTTTCATAAAGAAAAGCATATTTAAGTCCAGCTGAGAGCAGTTTAAGCTCAACCTTGGGTGCTTTCTCCTTAGTCATGTCTCCGGTCTTTAAAGCTGTCGATCGACGGTAGGTTTTGTCTGTCAATCGACATTGGTCGATATATCGATTTCTTCAACGTCAACGTGCATTACTTCTTTGTTGGCATCCATCAATCTTGCATATTCTTCCGCTCGATCATCCAACGCGAAGATTTTTATTTTTGGAGATGACATTGCTCTATCTAAAGGGCCATTAGAACACATATCGATAAATGTCTCTTTAGAAACTTCGGAAAGGTGATCTATATGGTAAGCTTGACCGTCGATCAAGGGTTTCTTGATTATCTTTTCCATGTCGAGGGTTTGTTACTAGGGTTTTAAACTGTTAAAGATATGTTTCAGGGTATAACCAAGCTGTCGTTTGTGCCATAACATCCTATAATCTAAGGTTGAAGTGATCAAATTCAACTTAGCATTAAGATCTACTTAAACAGAGAACTAATTAGAATAACCCTACCAATTGCAATACATAAGCAAGTCATTAACTACCCTAGAAGAACCCTAAATCTAAGAATAGACTACTCAAATATGATTGAAATAAACATGATGAATAGATAAATAAATTGCATATGTAATAACAATAATGAAACAAGGGAGTTGAAGATCTTAGTCTGATAATCGAATAGATTTCTCTCTCTCTAAAGGTAACCGTCAAGGTTGCAAGTATCAAAAGAGTTGTGTAAAAAGTGGTGTCTTGCAAAACATCTAAATAACATAATAAATAGCCTAAAACACGGCCAGAGACTTGTCTTGAAAATAATAGAACATCTGGCCATAATTGTGATTTCTTCAAATCTTAAGTGACTCGGCAGAAGTATTGACCGTCGTTCGACACTCAAAGTGAGGCGTCGATCGATGGTCTTAGCGTTTCTTTGTTCTGACTTCCAATTCTCGGCTGAGCCCTCTTCAATGCTCCAAAATGATCTAAAAGCTCCAATTGCTTCCAATGAGTACCTGAACCTGTAAAGACTCTAAAACAATATGAAATGCATAATAAAGACTTTAAAATCATATACATATCATGGGTAAAATCAGGTAAAAACAATGACATATCATTAGGCGCACGAGACAACAGGTTTGGTTAACTTAGAGAACATATCGATTAGGGCGTTAATGCTTGATTACGGAAGCATCAGTCGACACTAAATCTATAGTATCGATGGACGCTCACTTCTTGTTCGCATTCGAAGGCTGGAACCAGGACTTAGTCATCTGATGAGTAGGCGAATGCGAGATTAGGTTTACTTGCTTATATGAATTTGAGTTGTAGGATCAAACTCTTAGGATCTATAGATTATAGTTTTGATAATCTTACTGAAACCCTTAGTCTAGCATCCTTATTCCATCGTTTACAACTCCTATTTACTTTCTTATTTTTACTGCTTTACATTATTTACTGCCTAGCTTAATCTAATAGCCACAAGTCTATTGCGTGAGATACCGAGTCTCTGTGTATACAATACCTAAGTACTGCAACTGATCTCTTATTTGAGAGAGTTTCACTAGGGTAATTTGAGCACATCATTATTCCTACAAGCTCATCTGCTATGTCCCAAGTCAACAGCAGTGTCCTTAACCGACCAGTATTTTCCTAAAAGACAAGTGTAAAACTGCTGGCTCGTCTGATCAGTCTAGCTTACCCGTCTTTTGACTGTTCCAGATCAGTCCACGGAACGCGGATGTTACACATGCCCCTAATAGGGAGACCTAGAAATTTCTCTTATTTACAAAAGTGCCTGATCCGTGTTTTATACTATATTAGTTGTTTCTAAGCCAATCCAATCTTTAGACTCCGATTTACTTTACGCTTCGAGAAATTTTAGGGAGCTTTGGAGAGAAGATTTAAAACTCCTTCATATATTGAACTGGAACTCAAGTATTCTCTTCTTTAATTTGTCTATGCAATTTATTTAGTCTTTGATTTTGTATCCATTAGTCATGTCTGAATAAACACCTTGTTATATTTTCAGAGTTTCTACGGCTAATTGATAGAATCGCTAGGGTGATCTAATTGAATTCTTCATCAAGATTGCTATTATTTCTTGTTTTTAAAGTAATTAACTCGGTCATAGTATAGTTGTTAGACTCGACGTAGTTCTATGGGTTAACCACGTTAATTAATTCAAATTTATTAGTTGAGTTTATAACCCTAACTCAACGTATGAGAAAAGTGGTGTAATTATAAAATGATCGGAGAAGATAAGCAATTAGCAACATTATTTTTTTTTTAGTTTTTTTTTTGCCATCAAAAAGCTGTTTTATTACTCAAACTAGAGGTGGTATGCGCAACCAAACTGGAATAGAATAACCAACAAAGTAGAGAGTTCTATGGAAAGACCTAGCAAACCTAGCTAAAGAATCTCATATCTGGTTTTGCGATCTTGGAAAATGGGAAATCTTGTTGTCCGGGAAGCAGATCTTCAATGTCTCTATCTTCTCCAGCTATGTTGCAAATCCTGGCCAAGCATGTGTTTTGTTGAGCATGTTTATCAAATCCTTGCAGTACGTGCCAAAGATCTAACATGTCGAATGATGAAGCATATTCTTCATCGCCCAGCCTAGCGCGTCCAACTCAGAATGCAGGGCCGATTCTCTGCGAATGCAGTTCCATAAACCCATAAGCTCAATTTTCCCATCCTATCCATCCAGACACATCCACATCCACTAAATTGTGCTATAGGTTTCCATGATTCATCTATCAAAAAGATATTCCTCAAGCTTAAGACTTAATGTTCTTCAGCACTGTGATCTTGTGGGACCAATGGTTCTTTCTTATTAGCTTTGTACCATGCTTGACACTCACTTTTAGCATATCAAATTAGTTCCAAGGGATCTCTATCTATTCCCCTAAAGATTTTATCGTTTCTGGCCTTCCAGATGTACCAAATTATCCACTGATAAGGATCCCTGTCCAATTTTGGTTCAACCATATTGTTTTTTCTCCAAAAGAGGTAATCCATATAGCATAAATGCTTGGGAGAGGGAAGATGTCCTGTCTTGTAGTAGCCACTAATAAACACCAAGCTTGGAGAGCTGGCGGGCATTCCAAAATTGCATGGGTGACATATTCTTCAGGTTCTCCACAACGTGGGCAGTTGTTATCACATCTCATGTTACGCCTTATCAGGTTATTCGTAACCGCCACATGACCGATTATCAGTTGCCATATAAGATGACATAACTTTTTAAGAGCTCTTATCTTCTAATCAAAGGCTTGTAGCATCATTTTATTAGGTTCCATTATCTCATTTTCCTTCTAATCTTTCAGCAAGTTCCGTGCTACCCAATAACCTTATTTGACTGTGTAGCGACCATTTTTGGTATAGTTCCAACAGAAAGTCTCTCAACGATGAGCCGTACTTATGGCCACACTCCTTATGTAAGGTATATCATTAGAGTCGACATAATCCTCAAGTAGTCCTTCATTCCACGCATTCAAGTCCTAATTAATCATAGCACTTACTCTCATGTTTGGGTTTAAGACTGGAGCCGCAAGTCTCGAAGTGGGAATCCAAGGATCCTCCCACTCCTTGACCTCATATCCTAAATGTATCTTATGTCTGATTCCCAATAAAATTAGCTTTCGTGCTGCTGAAATGATGTTCCATACATATGATGGACTACTAACTGAGATATTTCGCAAAGGCAAGCTCATTCTGAAGTATCTTTCTTTTAGCATCCTTGCCACCAGCGAGTCGGGATGTTGTACTAACCTCTAGAGTTTTTTTTTCCAGTAAAGCAAGGTTAAACTCTTGAATCATTCAAAATCCAATCCCACCTTCCTCCCTCGGTACACAGACCTTCTCCTATTTTGCCTAGTGAATTCCTTTCTTTGGGGGATTCGAGCTCCACCAAAATTGTTCAATGGCATAGCAAGGTTTTCGCATATCTCATGCGGTAATAGGAAACTAGAGATTACATATGTCGGAAGAGCTAGCAGGATTGATTTAATCAAGAATTTCTTTCAACATTTTGAAAGCCATATGCACATCCATCCATTTACTCTATGCATTAATTTTTCTGTCAGGAAATCAAAGAGTTTACATTTAGATCCACTAATGTCTTATGGGATACCTAAGTAAGTTCCCATTCCTCCTTCATTTTGAATTCCCATTGTATCTTTGATCTGCTGCCTATCATTTGCATTGATCATCTTACCAAAGAGTATAGACGATTTAGCAAATTTAATGCGCTGTCCAGATGCTTGTTCATACTTCCTGACCATTTTCATCATTTCTTCACATTTACGGGGCCCTGCCTTACAGAAGAAAAGGCTATCATCAGCAAAGAGAAGGTAAGAAACCAAAGGACATGCACGTGTATCCCGCATCCCTGTTATCGTCCCTTGGATCTCTGCGTGATTAAGAAGGCTAACGAGCGATTCCGTGCATAGAATAAAGATGAAAGGGGGAAAAGGATCTCCTTGGCGTAGGCCTGTACGTGGAATAATGTTTCCCCTAGGCTGCCCATTCATAAGCACCTTATATTTCACCGAAGTAACACACCTCATTATCTAGGTAATCCAGATTTCCGAAAATCCTATCTTTCGTATAACAGCTTCAATGAACGAGAACACCATTCTATCATACGCCTTACTTTTGTCTGTCTTGATGGCCATTCTTTTGTTTCTTCCACTTGGCTTAGTTCGTAGGCCATGAAACATTTCCTGACCAATCATAATATTGTCTGTAATTTGTCTTTCTGCAACAAAGGCTGACTGGATTTATGAGATCCTGTCTAGTAGAACCTTCTTTAATCTCTGGCATAAGACCTTAGAGATAATCTTGTAACTGACGTACCACAGACAAATGCGTCAGAACTGGAACATCTCATTGGGCTTAGTTGTTTTTGGGATAAATCATATATTTGTATCATTTAGATCACTCGCAATTGATCCATCCAAAAGGAATTGATTAACCATATGAGTTAAATTGTCCTTTGCAATATCCCAGAATTTCTGATAAAAAAGAGTTGTCATCCCATCTGGTCCATGAGCTTTCTTCCGGATGCATAGCAAAAAGTGCCAATATAACTTCCCAATTCGTGACCGGAGCAGTAAGGTCATTGTTTATTGGCTTCGTGATCGTAGTTTTTACCTCAGATAGTGCTTTCTCTATGTCTTCTGGATTAGAGGATTCAAAGAGGTGTCTAAAGTAACTAGTAGCAATGGCTACCAGTCCTTCTTCACCTCAACAACACTTCCATTTGCATCTACCAGCTGTGTTATTTTATTCCTAGCCCTCCTTTGCTTTGTTGATGCATGAAGAATTTTGTGTTTCTATCTCCCTCTCTTAGCCAAAAGATTCGACACTTTTTCTTCCAAAATATCTCTTCAGCCTTAAGAGCGTCTAAGATTTCCTTTAATTCTTCAGATATTTCCTCGGTTGTTGCATCATCATTCGAGTAAAAGTTTTCCACCTTCCCTTTAAGTTCCTCCACCATTTTTTTTGAGTTCAGATTTTGTTGTCTCCTCCATTGGCTCACGGCCTTACGATAACTAGAAATATGGTCCATTATACTAGCGTCATGGGGTAATTCCGAAGATTTACATCCCTCAAGAATCACTTTCCTTAGTTCCTCATTTCAAGCCATCTCTTATCAAATTTTTAAAAAAAAATGATTTCCTTATTGGCTTTGTGAGAATGTCTTCTAAGATCGGACGATGATCTGATCCCCATAATCTCATATAATGTACAGTGGACTGAGGAAACTTTCCATGCCAGTCTTCATTTCCAACCGCTCTGTCTAGTCTGCACATAATTGTTATTCTTCTAGCTCGCTTACCAACCCAAGAGAACACATTTCCAGTGAAAGGAAATTCCAACATCCCGTAGTCGCTTAGCATATGCTTAAACGGTATGAAGGAACTATCCGTTTGTTGCCTACCACCCTCCTTTTCATGGTGCTTTGTAGTTTCATTAAAATCACCTATCATGAACCATGGTCCAATTCTTGTTGTTGAGAAACGCGTAAGACGTTCCCAAACTTGGTCTCGACGTTCGAAAACAGGATCCCCATAAACAAACGTCATAAAGACTTTTATGACATCAATGATTGCCTCAATGTCAATAATTCTATTATTTGAAAATAAAACATTAACTTGAAATTCATTCATATAAAATAAAGTTAAACCTTCGGTAAAGCCAAGTGACTCAATGGTAACAAAATATCAAATTTTAAGTCGGCAAGAATGTTTTGCAACAGCAGCCTTTTATTCTTTGTCTCAGAGAGGAACACAAGTCCTAGGTGATGCTTCTAACACATCTCCTTAAGGCGTCGAACTGTGAGGTCCTTCCCAATCCTCGATAATTCAAACTAATTGTCTTCATGGATTGTGAAGGGAGGTGTTCTTGGACCCCTCCGAACCATTGTGCCTATGATAATTGCCTTTGGAAGCCTTAGATGTACCCGTACGGTGAGTCCCAGAGCGTTATTTTCTCTAGAGGATGCAATATGCCTCTTGTAGCTCCCCGATGAGAGAACTCCTTCTTCTTCTGATAAGCATCCAAAGGGATACCAATCTTTCTCTCGAACTTAGAAGAAGATGCTCCCTCTTCATTTTTATCCTCTACACGATTCTCTCTACTCAAGTCTCTCCCTTCTGATCCATTTTTCTTGCCACTTTCCAATTCCATTAGTTCTTCCCCAAGTAAATCCTCATCCAAATCATCATAGTCCATTGGCTCACCCATTCGCCCATCATGTTTACTGTTTGACTTACTAACTTCCATGTCCCTTAAGGCCACAATCTTTTGGGAATCAGCAAATAGAGCTTTCTCCGCAGGAGAGAAAGTCAAAGATCGAGCTGCTCCTTTATCCCTTTTCGTAACATTTGCATCTCGATGGATAGCTAAATGTGATGGAGTGACAATCTGACTACCCAGCTTCTTTCTCCCCAAATGACTATCCAGTACATCCTCCTGTTGATGTAGATGAGCATGTTCATCACTGTTAGAGCATCTCCAATGGGGGATCCTTAAGGGAAATCCTTAGGAAAAAATAATTAAAAAATCAGTGGACCCCACCAAAAGTTAAGGATTCTATCCTTAAAATCTCTAAAGAAGGACAGTTTCTTAGGGAGTCCTTACACTGTTTGCGGGACCCCGCAACACGTGACGGCCGCGATTAGTTGATATCTATATATTTTTAAAAAAAATCTGAAAAAGAAAAAAAAATAATTAAAAAAAAAGAACTTAAGGACTGGAATGGTGGGTATCACCATTGGAGATGCTCTTAGGGACAGGAGGTTGTGGTCCTTGAGCATAAGACTCATGGGAGGCTGTCGAAGTATCCACTCGCCTTTCTTTCGTTTCCTTGCCTTTCCACTCTGATTGTTTATTCCTTGAATTGGGTCATAACGAGATCAACAGCGAGAAGGGATTTTGTTGAAGTTGTACCCTTTTCTCAATTTTCCTTTATGTTTGTGAGAGTAGGGATCCTTCCGATCATACTCAAATGTTGCTGCACGTCCGAAGCCTTATGTAGTAGGACGATTGACTGTAACCTTCCTGTAATCTCTCTTATCCCTCTGTGTGACCTCATCTTGTTTCTGGTCTCGCATCGAAGGCTGTCGACATGAGTCTGAAACATGCATTTGCACGCGAGAGAAAACTCTTGACCTGCTTCCCTAATTCCCCATCTCAGGATCTTTCATAGAGCAATAAGATTCTTCATGAGTCATCAACCCACAGGAGGAGCAATGCTTGAAGAGTTTGTCATACTTGATCTGAATAGACACCTCATCTCCATCTAGAGAAATAAGTTTTCTATTAAACTTCAGTGGTTTCCTTGAATCAACTTTTATTAACATCTTTTCTGCCGACATGTCTACCGTGTCATTTCGTCCTAATCTGCCCCCAATGTTCCTCAGATTACATATTGTCCAAAGGTGTAGCGGGATGCATGTTATCTCAACCCAAAATTGGATGATCCTTGGGTAATCATCTTGTACTACTGGTTCCCATCATACCAGCACGAACATACAGAAATTATTGTGAAAGGGCCCTTGGCATAAGACCAATTTCAGGTCCTCTTCTGTGGCGAAGTTAAAAATAAACTTTTCATTCCCCAAATCATTGGCAGTGACTTTATCCTAAATCTGCCATTGAGAGATCAAGGTATAAATATGCTTTTCCACTATTTGTTTCTTGGGAATTAGAATCTTCCCGATCAGAGAACGACGATAATCCTTAATGGTATGATAATCGTATTGATCAGTTAGCTGTATCGGTTCGTCATCCTCATCGATAATAATCGTCTTTCCATTCGTGTCTGTCATACGGGCAGACCAAAATTTATCCATCTTGATGGACAGTGATAGTCAATTCCTTATGAGAATGACACTTGGTTTTTATACCAGAATAAACCAAACTCCAAAACCACCACCACGTACCTTGTTCGCGCATCCAAAAAACAGACCTCTACACCCCTCCAACAACCAAACGACCAAACCCACACCGTATAATACCAAACTGTTCACCACCACCACACCTCGGGCGCGACCCACACCGTACAATACTAAACCGATCACCACCACCACGCCTAGATCGCGAACCCATACCGTACAATACCAAACCGATCACCACCACCACTCCTCGTTCTCGAACCCACATCAGAAAATACTAAACTGATCACCACCACCACTGCTCGATCTCACGCCCACACCGTCGATACCAAACCGGTCACCACCACCACTCCTCGATCTAGAATCCAAGCCACGACAGCGTACAATACCAACCACCACACCGGACTGAGATCGTACGAAATAGAGTTGATCACCAAGGAACACCCTTGTCAACGAACGGTGGGTGGCCTCGTCATCTCCTCTCTGTCGGCGTAGAGATAGTCTCCCGTATCCTCTCCGTCGCGCCTCTGTCCTTCCTCTCCATTGAGCCTCCATCGTCTTTAAGCCTCCGATTGTTTGCACCGAGTTCGGTCGGTTGGTACTAAAAAGACCTAACTCGTCGGTGGGCTGTTTTGAAGACGTTTTTACTTAACCGGGAAAGAAGTTTTCTTTATATATATCGAAAGAGAGTACAACAAAGAGGATGCCGCTGGTCGGCTCAAGAATCCCAATACAACTTGGTAGCTCTCAGATGTAATCCTAACCCTAGCCGTTTGCGGTTTTCTCCAAAAGTCCCCCTTTCCTTTGTCCTCTCGTCCTTTTTTATAGGCTGTCCCCCTTTAGGGTTCCCCAGGTCAAGTCGCTTAATGGGCCTTAATTGAATGGGCTGACTGCTCGTTCCAACGAGTAGCTGTCTGTTTTCCTAGCCCAGCCGGATCAGCGTGGTTTGGCGGCTGAAAGGTACCCAAGATGGAATGTGCGTCCGCTCAATTCCTCGAGCTGCGAGCCGAGTTATCACCAAACTGTTGGGATTGTCGGGCCTTATAAGGGGATGAAATCCACCTCCTACAGTAAGCCCCCCCAAATCCATCGATGATTGGCGTTAGACGGTCTCGATGGTTTGTAAACATCTGTTCAGAAATAGCTGGGTTGGCGTGAAAGACCAGTTGTTACATGTGTCGGGTTTTATTTTGATATATTTACTCGGCAGGTTATTATGCGTCGAGTTCTCGAATCTGGCTGATCAGGGGGTGCCTACCCGTTCGGCGAGTAAACGATTCTCGTTCTGGGGTGTAGCATATCCCGTTGGGATGACTTCTGCAAGATCCCCCTTTTTTGTTGGTGACTCCCGTCGGCGGTAATGGAAGCGTTCGAGATTTGAGGATCTGACGAGACGAACCCCTTTTATGTTCGAGGGTCAGCTGATCGCCAAAATCCAGCTCTCTTGGAGATGAGTCGAAAGGTTTTTGGGGCCATGCCCATTTACGCGGGAAGTAGAATGGTCGCAATCTTTGTAGGCGTTTTGAGGCCCAACTAGGCCTCTTCTAGCTCTAATGATGACCCGCAGGAACCACGCCGCCCTCTCCGCTTATAAATAGAGGAGCCCCCTTTCACTCTCATTATTCATCTCTGCGTTTACAGGTTCTCTCCCTCTCTCTCTCTACTTATTTAGTTGTATCGCGGTTAGGATGCGTTCGTCGAGTAAATATCCCGAGAAGAGAAGGGAACGGCAATGGCTGCTGATTCAGACCTAGAGAGAGACGCGACGACATGTGAGCATCTCGATGATTTTAACGTAGTGCATCGAGATGCGCTGATGGATGTGGCTGGTCTCGACATGGCGCAA
>CAJHQP010007427.1:0-32325 GCA_905132765.1 Moricandia arvensis | reverse complement strand
CAATTTCCCCTAAAATATTTGACATTCATAAAATAACACCCGTGCGGGCGCGCGGTGTCAAAGGCTAGTTTATCTTATTTTCTTTTCACATAATAAAATAAATATCAATTCGTTGGCCCATTTATTTAACAAATAATTGTAAACATTCAAATTACAATTAAACAAAAAACAAAACATATTTAATAATTTTTTGTTTTAGAAGTTTATCCACATATTATACTATATAAAGGAAAATCTACAATCAAATATATCAACCGTAAAATTAAAGTATTTTGAAATGTAGTTTCTACAATTTTAAGAATATACTCCACCCATTACATTTACAATTAAAAACAAATTAATATTTTTTGCATTTAAAATTTAAACCGCATAATATACCATATAGAATAAAAAAAATCTACATCAAACATATTTAACCATCAATTTAAAGTATTTGAAATATAACTTTACAACATTTTAAAGTATATGAAATCCATTACAAACTTTGTACCATTATAAAACCCCAATTTTTATTTAAATTTTCAGATTTTAGTTTAATTTAAATTTTCCATGAAAACTAAATTATTTAACTAACTTTTCTACCAAATAAAGACGTGGATCAAAAATAATAAAAGTAGATAACAATTTTTATAAATTAACTTTAATCTAGATAAATAAAATAAAAAATTTATAATATACTATCAATAACAAAAATAAAATAATATGCATTATAAAAATAAAGATTAATTTTATATCATATTTTCTTAATCATATAATAAAGTTTTATCAAAATTCAGGAATCACAAATCAAATAGTTTATTTAAATTTATATACTATTAAATTATATAATTATTTAAAAAGTCATCAGATTTATATATGCTATCGGGTCACCAATATTGATCACGGTTAATGGATAGGTTTTGAGGTTTACCTAATTTTGAAGTTTAATTTTAACTGAATCTGAACCGGATTATATATTGGTCGCCGAATTTATTGATTCTACTGCATATCTAGGTCGAGCACAAACACACTGCAAAATACTAAAAACCATTTTTTAAAATCCCGGGTAGACACACTTAAAAAGATTACTCTGGATTAAGAAAACACTAAGTCAACTGTGATCCAACCGCTGATCAAATATATAAATAAATTTTGATATAAAATATACAGTACTATAAACTATTTCAAAACATAAGTTAAATAAAAATCATTTTGTCTTCAAAATATAATAAAATATTTAATTTGTATGCTAATTCAGTTTACATTTACTATCAAACAAATTTATTTAACTAATTGTTCTACCAAATTAGGACTTTGGCTAAAATTAATAAATAATTAAATAAGAATTATATATAATTAAATTTTAATCTGAAATAAAATAAAATAAACAACTTTACAATATATTATCACTAATAAAATAAAAGAATATTAAAGTATAATAAAAAAATTATTTTACTATCACTATTCTCTTCATTTCTGTAATGATATAGTAAAAAATATCAAAAAATAAAGAATCAAAAATTAAATAGTTCATTCCAAGTTGGTTTATTCAAATTTATATACTATTAAAAATTATATTCAAAAGTTTGAATCAAATTTTAAAAAAAAATATCATCAATATATATGAGATTTTATCGGGTCACCCAGAACATGTCGCATGTTAATGATAATGTTTGGGTTTTTACTGGATTTTATCAGGATTTTACACATCAGTTTTAACTAAATCTAGACTTGATTATATACGGGTCACATAATTTACCAGTTCTACCTTGTGTATAGGTTGAATACAAAAACACTGCTAAAAATATTAAAAACCTATAAAGCTATACTATTAAATTAGTCCATAATTTGCCAACTAAATCTTATGTCTCGCCTGTTGAACAAATTAAACTCTTATAAAATGCAATATAAATATAAATATGGCGTTGTAAAATAAGAGTGTACATTCAAAATTTCAACTAAATTAGATGATTAATTATATAATCTTAAAAAAAAATCATTGCCTTATTTAATATAATACAACCTTGTAATTTAATAGTGTACGTCAAAACCAAAACACTAAATCATAGCAAACGTTTTTATTAACCGAAAAATCCGCGCGGTCCAAAATATAGTTTCTATCTTATATCGTTTTTTTGTTAGCGATTCTATCTTATATCTTAAACAGACAATACTAACTAATTCTAAAATCAATTGTTTGGCTCTATTGTTTTGTTGTTTATATATGTTAACAACTTTTTAGCAGTATATTTAGCTAAGATCTGATAAAACAATTGATGGACCAAAGGTAAACTGTCCAAAATTCAACGATTTTCACATAAATGTGTCTCGACAAAACATGACTATAAAGTAAATTCATAATGTGCTTGTCTATGTAATGCACTCTTCAATAAATTAGGCATAGTGTCTGGAAAGTACAAAACTCTCATCGACGTCGTCAAAATTATTGACACTAACATGATGAATACGTTTTTTGATAAGGGAATAGGAGATGACGGCCTAAGATTGAGTTTAATCATGGTTTGGCACAAAGTTCTATAAATTAAATTATTCATTGAGCTTAAAAAACAATACTTTGATTTGTTAATCATTCATATTTAACAACTTGGTGCGATCAAAGGACTTTTAACGAAATTTCAACTCAACAAAATTAATCCGTAGACAAGTCTAACACGTTTAGTATTAAATAGTTTCTTAGAAAAATGAAAAGGACGTATTTGCATAGATAATGGCATTCACTTTTATTAGAAAAAAGTGTTAAGCTAAATAAATATTCAAACTTAAAATCAATTAGTAATAAGTGAACTGGTACAACTATCTTATATATTGTTAAAGTTCTCTTCCAATTTATCGATGTGGACATTTATCTCTAATACGCCTCCTTAAAATGATGTCTCTTTGAGAGTCAGTCTCGAAATGTTTAGGCAAAGATTGATGAGTCGACTTTGGGCTGAATCGATAATAGATCGGATTGAATTGTTTGGTTCAGACTTTAATATCATGTTAAACTAGATGAGTTTCTAACTTAAAACTAAATAAGCTTCCAACTTAGAACTAAATGGTGATAAATAACATTTGTCTCTAATATATTATATATTGCTAAAGTTTCTTTCCAACGATCGATGATGTGTGAGATTTGTACCTAATAAAAAGTTTTCCGTTGCTGTAGCGACAAAGAAATATTGACGGTCGTGCCTTTTTCTCCAAACAAAATTAAATTTGCTTCTTGTATTCGTAGCATATGACCACATATGACTACCCCACACGCAAAACAAAAAGTATGTATGACATCAGTGATGATGTCATCACCAACATGGAAATTTACAATTTATATATGGTTGAGAATATCAGGAGGTTAAATCCATATCTCTCTTTCTTTTCTGGAAACGAAAATGCAAACATCGGTAATGGTTTCAGTAGCTATAGTTGTTGTATTGTGGTGGATATGGAGAACTCTAAAGTGGGTTTGGTTTAAACCAAAGATGCTTGAAAGTTACCTGAGAAGACAGGGTATTGCCGGAACTCCTTACACTCCACTTGTCGGAGACATGAGAAGGGACAATAGCATGTCAAAGGAGGCAAGGTCCAAACCCATCAAACTTACGGATGATATCATCCCACGTGTCTTGCCTTTCACCTCGCACATGCTCAAGACTTACGGTATGTTCCTATGTGTTAAAGAACTTACTAGAGAAACCAGTCTACACAAAAAGGTTTCAAGTTTTTTTTGTATCTCTATGTGGCTGAAACAGGAAGCCCATTCTTTACATGGCGTGGAACTATACCAACCATCACCATTACAGATCCTGAGCAGATCAAGGAAGTGTTCAACAAAGTTTATGATTTCCCCAAGCCACATACATTCCCTTTGAGCAACCTTGTAGTCAGTGGACTCTTTAGTTATGATGGTGATAAATGGGCAAAACACAGAAGAATCATTAATCCTGCGTTCCACCTTGAGAAGATCAAGGTTTTGGCTTTTTTTTTCCTAATTAGATTTTATGTATTGTGTCTGACTCAAAATGTGACTTGTTTTCTATGTATAGAATATGGTACCAGTGTTTCCACCAGAGCTGCAGCGATGTTGTTAGCAAATGGGACAAGATAGTCTCGGACAAAGGGTTATCTTGTGAGGTGGACGTTTGGCCTGGACTTATGAGTATAACAGAAGATGTGATCTCTCGTACTTGCTTTTGGAAGCAGCTATAAAGAAGGACAGAGGATATTTGAGCTCCAAAACAGAACTATCACATCTCATCATACAAGCTTTTCGGAAAATCTTTCATCCCTGGATATAGGTAATGAAAACTTCACTGTCCTGGCTTGAATATATTAGGAGACATGTATAACTTTGCTCTTTGTTTGTGAAGATATTTCCCAACAAAAGCCAATAGAAGAATAAAGGAAGCAGCCAGAGAAGGCCAAGTTATACTGAGAGGGATTGTTAACAAAAGGTTAAGGGCAAGGGAGGCTGGGGAAGCAACCTAAGGAAGATTTGCTTGGTATACTTCTTGAATCTAATTTAGGGCAAGCCAAAGGAGATGGAATGAGCATTGAGGATGTGATAGAGGAGTGCAAGCTGTTCTACTTTGCTGGGCAAGAGGACAACCTCAGTGCTTCTAGTCTGGACAATGATTCTGCTATGCCAACACCAAGAGTGGGCAGGCACGTGCAAGAGAAGAAGTGAAGCAAGTTTTTGGTGATAAAGAACCCAATACAGAAGGCCTTAACCATCTCAAAATTGTAAGTCTAAACCAAAACCTTCAAGTAAACTATACTCTGGTTGTGTTTTAATGTGTTTTTTTTTTCTTTTGCTGAATGATTTGACCTCTTTCAGATGACAATGATAATTAATGAGGTCATTAGGCTATATCCTCCAGTAACTCAGCTGAGCCGAACGATTAACAAAGAGATGAAGCTAGGAGACCTGACACTACCAGGTGGTGTTCAGATCATTCTACCTATCATGCTAGTCCAACGTGATACCCAACTATGGGGGAACGATGCAGCAGAGTTCAAGCCGGAGAGATTCAAAGATGGTATCTCAAAGGCAACAAAGAGCCAAGTCTCTTTCTTTCCCTTTGCTTGGGGACCAAGGATCTGCATTGGCCAGAATTTTGCCTTACTGGAGGCAAAGATGGCAATGGCATTGATTCTACAAAAATTCTCCTTTGAGCTTTCTCCTTCCTATGTGCATGCTCCTTACACTGTCTTCACCCTCCACCCCACAGTATGGTGCTCATCTTATCCTGCACAAGCTTTAGTTCCATAACCACAAGAGAATAAAACCCTTGGAAGTGACCCATTGTATGTAAATTTACTTTCTTTTCAAGCATATCATATCCAAACCAGAGCAGTAAAAGTATAAGTAGAACTCAGACTCAGGTGTCTTACTCACCAGGGGTTTTTCCTGGCTGTCAAATAATGTTTCATTCCATTTATAACTTTTTTTTGAACTGTTTTTTTTTTTTTTTTTTTTAAAAAAAAAAAAAAAAAAAAAAAAAAAAAAAAAAAAAAAAAAAAATTCCATTTATAACTTGATGATAATATCAACCATTTCAGTTAAATCTGGATATATCCTTTGCAAGTAATGTGAAACTTTGAAGGTCAGTTATAAGGGGTTACAATTATGTATGATATTAACACTAAGAAAATAAACTATTCTGCTCATGTAGACGATTCTTTGGAGCATTACCATTATGTACAATTCGTAGCCAAATAAGTTTTAGCAATACTTTTTGACTTCTCTATTAGTCAAGACCAGAGAGACACCGTATCTGTTTCACTATCTTTGATAAAATCCAGAAGAATTGTGTGACCATTTCGGTTTAAATTTGAATTCGATCTGAATTCGTTTCGGTTTAATTTGTTCAAGTTTATAATACTTTAATCGAAGTCAACGAAATTATTTGGTTTTTGTTCAGGTCAGTTTGAGGTCTATTTGGTTTGTATTTGATTCAATTTAAGTTTTGGTTTTGTTGTATTTATTCTGTTTAGTTGAATTGTTTTTATTTTTGTTTAGTTTGGTGAAATAAATACTAAGTAATGATACATAATAAATCGTCGAAAATAAATATTATCTTCTTGTATTTAAATATACATCCAAACATTATAATATAAAATATAGAAGACGTATTCCAATAATTTTTAGAGATAAAGATCAAAATAAACCTAAAAAAAGTTTTTATCCCAAAAATAGCATCCAAGAGAAAAATGACCAAAATAAATTTTATTAAAGTATGTAAATATATATTTATACATTTGGGTTAATTAATCTAAACTTAGGGTTTAGATTTATGGGGTGGGAGTTTTGGAGTTGAGGTTTAAAAATTAAAAAAAATTAAAAATATTCAAATTTTCAATATAAAAAATGTCTATTTTGGTCATTTTTTTCTCTCAAGGTCTATTTTTGTGACAAAAACTTCAAAAGGGCTATTTGAGAGATTTACCCTAATTTTATCATTATTTTCAATTCTAATATATATTACAAGTAGTTTTTATGTTCTCTGATGCTAATGTACAGTCATGTTTTTTTATTTTATTGTTAGTCATATTTTTATAATCCTTAAAAAATAAATGTGTAGAACTATGTTTAATGGTTTATGTTAAATATTTAAATATTTTAAATTTTAATTATTATTAATATGTTTAGTTAATTAATCAAATTAACATTTTGATTTTTTAGTTCAATATAAAACCACACGATTTAGATTGATAAAATATTTGACCGAACAATCAGAATATATACTTTGATTTGATTCGGCTAGTTTTTTTTGGGTTCATTTTTTCCATCCCCAAATTGGAAAAATATAAAAGAAACAAAGATCTGGTTGCTTTGCAGGTGCTCCCAATATCTGCCCTTATAAGTTGTTCGAAAAAATAGAGAAAAATCCTTAAAAATACACGGACTAATTTCCAATTTGCTAATAAAATACACAAACTATTTTGGATTCCCGTTTAATACACTAACTAATTTGTATCTATTCTATTAAAAACAGGAACATGACCAGTTGATATATGTTGTGTCCAATTTAAAAATTAATTTTAAAACTGTACTAAAATAAGCTACAGTGAACTTCACATGATTTTAATGAAAATATATTCACATTTTAATAACTAGCAACTAAACTACTTTTCCTTAAAAGTTTTTTTATCTCCTATTTTAAAGGACCATATTTTATACAAAGATACAGTTTTTAAATGAATCTCGTTCTATATATTTTTCAAAAAAGATTTCTTAATCATTAGATATAAGACAATTATGTTTTTTTAAAATCATTAGACATATTAATCATCTTTGTTTAAGTGATTGTGTCATGGTATTTGAATTATCTGGAATAGATATTTTTAAATTATATCACCCATAATTTTTTTTCCAAGTTATATTTAATTTTTAATATAACAAAAAATATACCACCCTCCGAGAGGGCGGGTCAGAATCTAGTTATCTATTAAATACACAAACTTTTGAAATTTGTAGATTTACACATTTTTTTAGACGGCGTCAACTACATTTAACGGAAGTGACAGACGGCGTTATTCTTTAACTAAGCACGTGTTTAATTTGAATAAAATAATTCCTTAAAATACACGAACTAATTTTTATTTACTAATAAATACACTAACTATTTTTGGATCCCCGTTTAATACATGAACTAATTATTGTTTCTCATTAAATACATAAACTTTAAATTTTACATATTTGAGAAGTTTTTACTGAGAGCGAGCGTGCTTTCACAGTTAACTACATCATCTTCTGTTAAATTTGGATATGTTACACATCGATTTAGACGACATCAACTATGTTAAAACATAAGATGATGTGGTTAAACTGTGAAAAGCATGCTCGCTCTCAGTAAAAACCTCTTCAAATCGATTAAAACCCTAATTCAAGTTACTTTCGATTCGAGTTTGGCACCATAATCTGTTCCAACCTCTTTTATTCTTCAAATTTTGTTTTTTTTCTTCTTCTTCACATTAATTTCCTTTATATCGTGTCGAAGTGAAGTCGGTTTCCATGTGTCGTGAAAAAAGACGAAGAAAATTGTTTGAAACTACCTAGTTTTTCTTCATCTTTTTTCACGATATGGAAATCGACTTCACTTTGGAAACGATATAAAGGAAAAATTAAAATGAAGAATAAGAAAAAAAAATTGGAGAATAAAAGAGGTTGAAACAAATTATGGTGTCAAACTCGAATTTGAAACTAACTTGAATTAGAGTTCAATCGATTTGAGAGGTTTTGACTGAGATCGAACGTGATTTTCACAGTTTAATCACATCATCTTCTGTTAAATATATTTGACGTCGTCTAAATTGATATGTAAAATATGCAAATTTAAAAATTTATATATTTAATGAGAAACAAAAATTAGTTCATGTATTAAACGGGGATCCAAAAATAGTTAGTGTATTTATTAGTAAATAAAAATTAGTTCGTGTATTTTTAAGAAATTGTTTTATGCAAGTTAAACACGTGCTTAGTTAAACAGTAACGCCGTCGTGACTTCCGTTAAATGTAGTTGACGCCGTTTAAAAAATGTGTAAAATCTACAAATTTCAAAATTTATGTATTTAATAGATAATACAAATTAGTTAGTGTATTAATCGGGGATCCAAAATAGTTCGTGTATTTTATTAGCAAATTGAAATTAATCCGTGTATTTTTAAAGGATTTTCCCAAAAAATAAATAGAAACTTCCAAAATAATCAGTTTACAACCTTCTTTTTGTCACTTTCCTTATATTAAATTAAATAAGTGTTTGTTTCAACCTTCTACAGCTAAAAGTACCAAGAACTCTTTCTCCCTCGAGTTCCCTCCTCAGTGGTCTATTTCTCTCATCGCCACTGGAGATGGACTCGTCTCGTTGTACTCTAGCTCTAAAGTTTATCTTTTGGTAGGTTCTATGGAAGATGTGGACATATCTGGAGCTTCTATGGACACTACAAAACAAAATATTTAACGACAACCAAAATCGTAGTTAATTTTATCGTAATAGACCTGTGCGACAAAATAATTTGGAAATTTCAATTTTTTCGTTTAATCGTCCGTCGTAAAGCATATTTTATTTACTAAATCTTCGTAAAGTTATGAGGAGACAGCTTCGTCGTAAAAATGACGTTTGGTTAATTCATCGTAAGGTACACGGAAATTAACGACGTTTTTTTCCTCGTAATGATAAACGCAGGAATCATCGTAAAAGTTTACGTGTATTTTACGACGATTCTTGGTTAATACGAGGAAAGAAACATCGTTAATTTGCGTATTTTTCACAGTAAATTTAAGTAAAATTTTATGAAGAACTTACATTTTCTTCCACGTAAATTACTCGCTAAGTTTACGTTGATATAAAGAGTTTTTCCCCGTTAAATAGCCATAAATTTAGCTTACGAATTTACTTCAATTAATTTCTTCTATGATAAAAATTAGAATTAAATTAATGAAAAGAACTTATTTAAAATTATACAAAATTAAATAACAGAAAAATACAAAAAATATTTTATATTTATCTTAATTTAAATTTATAATACAATATAAAAAAAACTAGCTAGGGTGTGGAAGTCCGGGAATAAGTCGTGACTCCTTCTCTCCACCTTTCCTCTGCGGAGCGTGGCTGTAGAATCCCCAAATCCATGCCCGTCTCGCCTGATTCCAACCGCTTAGAACGTCCAGAAAAATTTCGAGTGAACCCATTTGATCTTGCGACGCCTCTTCAAATCAGAATGTGTCGCGCTCAACTCAGAACGCAACTGAGCAGTCTCATCATCCCATCTCTAACCATAAGACGATGTCCCCCTTGGGGACATCGTTAACGGAACCAATTCTAACGTACGTCTTTTTTTCTTAGAGACCACCTTTTAAAAAAAGATTAATTTTAGGGACCACCTTTATTAAATGAATAATAAAAAAAAATTGTACCTCATCATAAATCTTATCCATTTCAGGTGTGGATAATGTGACGGTATTCCATCGGGGCTGCTGGGTCTCGCGCTCTTCAATCTGAGCAAACCATGTCGTTGTAGATTTGCTCATACCAAGGATCTTACAAATTTCCTAGCCTTGTTCTTGTGAGTCCTCTCGTAAAGCTCCTTAGAGATGATAGTACTCCCTTCTCTTTGGCCTAAAATATATATGAAAGTTAATATATTAAAAAAAAAGTCAATTAAAATACTTACCATGTCTAGACAGATACCTCTGTGGGAGGGTTTGGTCTGATGAGTGAAGCATCGACAAGTTACCATGCTTCATATTTTGTTAGAACGGGGAAGCGGAGCAACTATTGGTGACTTCTAATCAACGATGGTTTTGTTCCAATAATTGATTGAGGCCATTCTCACACATCCTTTGTGGTCCTAGTGGGTTTCCGTGCTCATAACCCTTCACCACCCAATCATCCTTCCAGGTCTGAGACCGTGTCGATCAGATCAAATTGCCTTCGCGACAAATGCTTTCTTCACCTTCTCGTTGATCCCTATGGACCAATGTCATTTTTTTGTAACATAAAAATACTATATTAATAAATTAAAATAAAAAGTATTAAAACCAATAAAAGTATAACTAATAGTAATTTACATCGAATTGAACCACGTCTTTTTGACGTACTCCGGCGTCAGACTCTAGTTTGGATGTGCCTGCGGAGAAGTAGTCTTTGATTGTGTAGGATACGGGTCCGAGTGACACAACCGTCAACCACAACCTCAAGAAAAATAAAATAAAAGTATAAGTTATTTAATGTTATTATAAATTAAAAATAGCTTTCAAAAATATTACGTACTTAAAAATATTTCCGATCGATCAGGGTCTAAGACTAGTAAATCTTCTCTTTGTGGCTGAGCGGAAGGTCCTCGGCAGTTATATAGCATAAGGAGCATTTGGCGACACCAGAAAATTGGGATGAATCCCGGCCCGCATGGGGAGGAGGGCACCTCGTTTGGAACATGTGGAGGCGCCGGGATGCAGAAATGGAGGAACCGGTGGGGAGCAGTAAAAGGAGGGCCACCGGCGGTGCAGCAAAAGGAGGCGACTGGGAGACTGTCTAAGAAGACTGAGAGTCGGGAACTGTATCTGGAACCAAAGAACAGGTGGCTGAAGAAGATGATGCACCTGCATAACTACCAAGCACCACCAAACAAATCTCTGTAATGTGTTTGTAAGCTTGTTTTTCCTAAAAATCTGGAAATAAACTTAATTATATTATTAATCAAGTAACATTTAAATTCCTCATCCTATAATCTACAAATTTCATAAACTTAACAAATAATTCCCTACACTAACCACCTAATCAAACTTTGATTAGTCTAAACTAATTACCCTAAACTAACCACCTAAATTAAAGAGGAAGTAGAGAGGAGTATATTGCTTGGAGATTGAGAGGAAATGAATACAAAGTGAACAATGAGTTGGCTCGTGTATGTATAGAGAATTAGATATCCTCGTAAAATCCTTGTAAAATTACCTGAAATGAACCAGATCCTACGTTTTCATTTTAGATTTCGTCATAAAATCCTCGTATAATTATGTGGAATAAACCATATCCTGCGTTTTCATTTTATGAGGAATAATCCAGTTCCCATTTTTTCTTTATACGAGTACTTTATGAAGATTTGTATTACGTGGATATTAAACAGACCCACTTTTTTCTTTTACGTGGATTTTACGATGATTCCTTAATATTTTACGAATAGTTTACGACGAAATATATTATGAGTAATCAACAAGGTCCCATATTTCTCTCTTACAACAACATTACGACGAATCATTCTGAATCCCTAAAACCCGAAACCCCAAACCCCAATTTCCTTAACTTATAAACTCTATCTCTACTTTCTAAATCATCAATCCACAAATCCCTTAGCATTTTGCTTAACCCCAAAATCAGTTTATTAGTTTAATTTTCATAATTACATAAACTGAAGACATGAATTAAGTCTGAAATTCATCATTTGATTTATATAAGGAAAAAAAAATACATCATTATTTGGATACATCATGACATTCGATCATTACTAGAAACATCATCAAATTCGTCTTCAACAGCGTTGTTTGTGGTATCGTCGGGAAAATCTTCGTATTCGTGATTATGCGGATCAATGAGAAGGATGTCATCAATTTGTTGTTCATGTTCCTCGATTTCATTGATGTTTTCTTCTCCACCGATTATTCTTCCACGGTGTAACTTTGATAAAAGCTAACCAATTTATTCCAGAGTCTTTCAGCCGAGGGTATGGGAATGAAGCTAACTTGGCATGCTTATGAAGCTAATATGAAATGCTCGAATTTGTTGTACCTTCATCCAACATTGACATCATCAACACCGAATTTGTTAAACCAAACACCTTTGTTGACCATAGCGTCGAACCAGTCACATTTGAAGATGACGCATTTCAGCTTCAATAACCTTGGGAATTCCACTTCAATGATCTCATGCAAGATCCCATAGAAATATGTTTCGTCTTTCACACATGTTCCATAATTACTTGTCGTCCACTCATCTACCATACTCATATCTATGAAAAGTAAAGCCTCGTGTGAAATACATCGGTGATGTTAGGGCTGGGCACTTTACCCGATACCCGAAGCCGCACCTGAAACCTGATCCGAAAACCCGAACCAAAATTCGAACCAAAGTAGCAAAATACCCGAATGGGTATTGAATTAGGAGAGATTGGATATCCGAACCCGAACGGGTAATATCCGAATCCGAATGGATATCCAAAGATAACCGAACATATGTATACTTACCTTATATTTCTAGTTTACATCTCTTAATTTATTTAAAATATCTATATATTGATGTTATACATACTTTAAAATCATATAATATACATGTAATTACGAATAAAATAATTTGATAATCAATTCAAATGTATGCCAAGCTTTTTGTTTCATGCATTAACAAAAGTTATATCTAAAATTTAAAAACAATAACCAAATTAGTGTCTTTTATTTTTGAAATTTTACCTCTAAATCTATTATTCATTCAATCTATTAAAAATAAAAAAAAATCTGTTAAGTGAAATTTATATTTTTATATATAAGAAACTTGAGAAATGAAAATTTTAATTCTTTTCTTTCAAAATATAAATATCCGAGAACCCGACCTGAAATAACTGAACCCGAACTAAAAATACCGACCCCCGAAAAAACCCACCAGCCCGAAGTACAAAAATACCCGAACGGGTTCTATACCTCTATACCAAAATACCCGAAAATCCGAAATACCCGATCCAACCCGAACGGGTATCCGAACAGGTATCCCCAACGCCCACCCCTAGGTTATGTGCGTGACCTTCGCAACTGGACCTGGAACTAATTTGTGAAGCCATAGGGTAAGATTAATTTCATATTCAACCTGGAAAAAAAATATAAAGAGAACATTAAACTTATTCATATTAACAGAAAATACAGATGTATGCCATATAATTTGAGTTATATGTGACTCCTCAACCCACTTAATAAAGTATCGATTTTTCCTTTTGTCTACCTCACATGTGATACTTCTGATAGTAACAAATAGGCTGGAAAATCACATTTATTGTTAATTGATTGTGTGCGCTGTGCGCGTGTGCGCGTGTGCGCGTGTGCGTGTGTGTGGTGTGTGTGTGTGTGTGTAAGCCTCTTTCAATTTTTCACCCAATTGTCCAATTTGGCAAAAGATGTCTGGAACATCATCAATCGCATATGGTTGGCGCGACACCACCATCATCATATCTTCTTGGATCTTCTTTCCGAGTACGTACTTTTTGATGAAAAGTAATACGACGTGAAGTAAGTTGTTTCTTTCGTCAAACTTCCAGCAACTATAGAACCTTCAACTTTTGCGAGGTTTTTGGCTTTTCTTTTCAAATGATTCATGCGTCCGCTCATACTGATACATCCATCCGTATTGTACAAGTCCATGAAGCAATGCTTCATAAGGGAGGTGGACAACTAGATGCTCCATGACGTCAAAAAATGCCGGAGTAAATATATTCTCCAAATTGCACAATAAGATGGAAATGTTCTCATGAAGTTGTTGAAGGACATCCTCTTTTATAGTGTGTGTGCTCAGATCCCTGAAAATGCTCTAGTGCCGTGTATATTCCAAAAAAATAATTAAAAACTTTAGTAATCGATTATTTATTTGTGCATAAATAAAAATAATAATTCCTAATATATTACCCGCAAGTGCTTCATATACTTTGGTTGGGAGTAGCTCCGCAAATGCAAAGGGAAGTAGTCGTTGCCAAAATACATGAAAATCATAAACTCTTCATTCCCTGAGAAATTTTGACATTTTTCAACACATCTATAGAGATTTGAAACGTACCCATCGGGAAACTTCACTTTTAATACCACCTTGTTGAACAAAACCGACTTTTTTTCTGATGACAATCTAAATATCGGAAATGCAACTTTTTCATTGCTTTTTATATGCAACTCATTTCTTGAGAAAATATCAAGTAATTCCAACCTCGATTTTATGTTGTCTTTTGTTTCCCCTTGGACATTCAATATTGTATTCACGATATTCTCAAAAAAAAATTATTTATATGCATCACACCGATGTTGTAACGCAAAAAAAAAAGATCATTCCAATATGCCAACTCCCAAAATATACTCTTCTTGTTCCAGTTGTATTGTAATCTGTAATAATCAGACATATTATCGCGAACATGTCAATTACTCCCACGTTGAACTGTTTATTGAGCTCCGTAGTAATCGATTTACGCTTCAATTTATTCTCCAGTTAAATATGGAGGAGGAGTGTCTCTCACAACCCTTTTGTACCTAAACAATATCTTGTTTCTTCGGTACGAATGGCTAATGAGAAGAAATTGACTGCGACAATCGAACCAACATGTTTTCCTACCATACTTTAATTGAAATGTATATGTCATTCCATTACAATATGGACAAGATAATCTTTCATGTGTAGTCCATCCAGACAATATTCCATAAGCAGGAAAGTCACTTATGGTCCACAAAAGCATTGCTCGCATCGTAAAATTTGTTTTCGTTTGAACAATCATACTCATCACCCTTGTCGACCACAAAACTTTCAAATATTTTATCAATGGTTGCTGAAAAATATCTAGAGACCTTATTGGATGCTTCGGACCAGGTATTAATATAGTCAAGAATACAAGCTCCCGTTGCATGCACATATCAGGTGGTAGGTTGTATGGCGTAAGAATGACTGACCACAATGAATATTGTCTCCCTGACATTCCAAATGGATTAAATCCATATGTGTATAATCCAAGATACACATTCTGAATATTTCTAGTGAAATATGGATGAACTGTATTAAAATGTTTCCAAGCTCTTGCATCTGATGGATGAGTGATCTCGCCATCTGTTTGAGTATGTTCAGCATGTCATCTCATCGCTCCAACATTCCTCTCAGATTGATACAATTTTTACAACATGTCTGTAATTGATTGTTACCACATTCTTTGATACGGTACCTTTATTACGCCTTCATCCTTGCAGTTTTAATCGTGGCTTCTTGTAAAATCGACACTCTTCTAACTTCTCACATCTCTCCAGTATATCATGCAATTTTCGATGTAAACTTCTATCATCTCCAAAGGCAACCCAAAATTATAAACCAATTTCTGAATCTCATAATAAGAATCAGCAAACACATTATCTTTCGGCAAACACTCTTTAAACAAAGTATGCTCATGCATCCATGCAGTTTTCAAGTAGATTATGATCAGTTTTAATATTGATCATCTTAACTTCTAATGGCAATTTAGATATACTTTCTCTACAACCACTGTAGATTGGCTGATTCGCAGCATATAACATTTCATAAAAAAAATTTATCTATGTTAGGTTCTTCAACTTCATCAGCTAACCATATCATGAACCCTATCATAATCTACCATTTGCTCATCCTGATGATAACTGTTTTCATTATGCAAATGATCAACCGGTTCATCCTGAAAATTGATATTACTTCTACTAGCTTCATTCCCACAATTATAACCTTCTCCATGTTGAAACCAAATATAGTAATGTGGCTTGAAACCTCTATTTACTAAATGCTTCCATACATTTTCACGAGGGGCAAAATATGTATTGTTGCATTTTCGACAGAGACATAACATCTTACGGCTTTACTGCGTGAGCGGTGTAGAATCTATTTGATGCATAAATGTCTCCAGCCCGCCAAGAAATTCTTTCGTCTCTCTCCCGTTAGCATCTTGTGTGTATATACCCAACTCTGTAACTCAAAAATATTCCCATCACCGGACATTTTTTTTTCTTTCTCTTTTTGATTTTTTTGGTGTGTTTCATTTGAAAGAAAAATGATATACATATAGAAAAATTTTTGAAATTGGTAGGTGGAATTTTACAAAGAAATTACGAAGAAACATAGTTGGTAACTGCAACTAAAAACACGTTTACACCTAAAAAGTAGGTATACTCGAGATTTCGTCGTTAAAGAGACGTAAAACATTTCATCGTAAAATAGAAGCTAATTTTATGTCTACTTTAAGAAAAAAATGTATTGCTCGTAAAGTCCATTCAAAATAACTTTCTTTTACGACGAAATAATCTTCTCATTACTTTACGATGAAAGTACGTGAAATTCAATATTCCTCGTAAACTCGAGTATAGTAGACGTAAATATACGAGTCTTATGTTTCCCTTAAATTTTCTCAGTAAAGCGGAGGTTTTCTTGTAGTGGGACTCTATCTCCACATCGTCTACGGATTTCACAGTTAGGATTCTTTCCTCTAGCTTTGGTTCACTATTCAAGTTCTCTGTTTTGTGGATGGTGTTCAAGCTCAGAATTTTACTGTGTTGCGGTTGAGTCGTGTCACCTATTTCTCTGCGAATTTGTTGGTAATTGGTTTAGTCGTTTGTTAGGAGTTGGTGCAAATGATAGCATGTGTCATGACAGTGGTATTCTTTTGTGCTTCATCTTATGCTCTTCTCATTTTTGATTTCCTCAGGTTCTGGAGACTCTTTCGTTCTGGTTTTGTTCAAGTTTAATTTTCGTCTAGATAGTTGGGTTATGTGGTGAGTTCGCGCCAGATGTCAAATTGAGGATCATGTAGACAGTACGGTGTTGTTAATGAGGTCAAGACATGTACTTTCGCTGATGTTGCCTCATTTCTTTCTTCAACACTAGTTTGGTTATTGTTCTTATGTTCTTTAGAGCCTTTATTTCTCGTTGTGTGATTTCTCGAATGTGGTTCTAACCGGACTTTGTTCATGGTCTCTTTCCCGAGTTTGGTGTCCCTCCATCTCGCCTTGGTTATTCAGATGGTCTTCAATTGATCTTAGTTTTTCCAATTGATTCTTGTTGCTTCAGAGTTTGATGGGTCCTTGGTTTAAATCAGCAACGGTGTGTCGTCTTGAGGATCCTGGTTGGTTATTGTGATAAGTTTTTTGGGTTTCCAACTTAAAACCAATTGGGGATAAGTGGATTGGTCAAGTCCCTTATATATTAAGTGACTTACATATTTCTAGTGTGTGATCTTCTCTCCAACCACCCCCCCCCCTCCCCCTCGAGATAATGTGTGTATCACCTTTAATCTCGCAGAATCCATTATATCCCCCTCTGAGACAATATTTTTATTCTCTAGCAATCTCGAAAGAATTAAACCTTCCTTGGGCCATCAATTCGTGGGATGATCGAGCCACTATCCGGACCAGATTAATAGGTCAGCGTGTGGACCTCCTATGAAACTATGATAAGTTTCTTAAGCTTCCAACTTATTGGCTTCGCTTTAGTGAAAAAGTATGAATTAGCGGCATTATATTGGTCTCTTCTTGTTCAGGTGTCTTATATGGTGGTCACACCCTCTTGTCTTTCTTGTTCAGGTATCTTATATTGATGTAACCATGGTTGAGCCAAAAGTTATCCTACAAAAGATAAACCGGGATGGCTGAATAGAAAGCTTGAAGATGAACCAGAAGCTGGAATGGAGCCTAATGAGCTTATTTTGGCTATGAAAAACTATTCAAACAAGATGGAAAAGATGTTAACAGAATTATGATGAGTTAGGCCTTTCTCAATCGAAAAGAAGACTTATACCAAGTCGAGGATCCAGTCTCTCTCTCTAATGAGATAGCCACGAAAATCAAGCCAAGGAGCAGCCAAAATAAATAATTATTCAGTTTTTAAGATAATTTTAGTTTACTCATTTTCAACAATTTTAGGACTTTTCGATTTCCTTCTATTACTACTGCTTAAACTCTTTGAGAACTCTCTGAAAACGTATTCACCTTTTTATAAAATTTATCTCTAAATCTTTGAATCCTTTGTTCATCTTTGAACATCGAACTGCTAGGAGTTCATTCTCTGCAAGCAAAATCCTGTCTTTGATCGAAAACAGAGTTCATCTCTTGATCAAGGACACATCTACAAAGTGTTGATCAAACCACAGATCCTCACTGGAGATCATCAACCATTTCGACTTCTATCCATCAAAACCATCATTATCTATCATCCAAACATCAGATCAACCTTCAAAGAATCAGGGACAAAAATGATCTCCTCTCCTGGGGATTCATTAGGTTGTCAAGCTTGTTAGTTATTTTTGCTTATGGTTTCTCATCTTCGGTTCATATGAATGTCTCCTTCTAACCTCTAGTGGTTCTTGGATGTTTGGACTTTATCTTCTTGAATCATATTAATTCTAGAGTGTAGGTTTCGACTTAATCCTTTTACTTAAGTACTGGTGTTTGGGTTTTAGTTTTTCTTCTTTGACATAGTTTTTGAGATATCTTCGTTTTCTGCCAGGTTCTGTATTGCAACTTGTATTTCACCTTTAAATCAATATAAAATTTAGAGTGAAGAATCAAATTTAAAGGTTTCTAAAGAAGAAAATCAAAAAAAGAAAAAAGACAAAGTTTACCGTGCTCGAGTGGTGAATGCATACGTGTTTGGTATGATTGGCTATTATAATGAAATACCAAACCACACTCTTGTTTCAACACAGCTCTTGTTTCGTTTTCCTGTCGCATTCCATTCCAAAACCCCAAAAAATGTGGAAACTGAAACTGCGTCTCAGAGCTTGCTTCCTTTCTGCCGGATTTACAAAAGGACCCGGTCGCGTAGAGGCGGTCTCACCGGCAACGAAATCATCCCTCCGTCACGTAGACCCCCAAAAACGACGTCGTGACAATAAGGACGTCGTGTACTCACCAGAGCACAACTCTTCCGTTTCGCTCTTTCCTCCTCACAATCGCGTCACCTTTCGCTCCCCTTTACACAACTACCTCCACCAACGTCGTAAAATCCGCCAACTGCCTCGCCGTCTCGATCCAGTACCGCGTGCGCCGGAGCATCCGATTCCGGCGGCGTATGAGGATTCATGGTCAGGCGATTAAGTGGGTCTTCTCACATTCAGATGGGTCTGGTGGTCCTGTAGATTGGATCAACGAATACACCGATTTCAACAGAGTTTTCCTCGCCGGAGATAGCGCCGGAGCTAATATATCTCATCACATGGCCATGAGAGCGGCGAGGAGAAGGTTAGAGTCAAAGGAGTTGCGATTGTTCATCCAGGTTTCTGGGGGACAGAACCTGTCGACGAGCACGATGTGCAAGACAAGGAGATCAGAAGAGGAATCGAGGAGATTTGGGAGTTCGCGAGTCCGAATAGTGAGAATGGGGCAGATGATCCGTTGTTTAACGTGGTTGGATCCGACTCGGATCTTTCCGGGTTGGGATGTGAGAAGTTTTGGTTGCGGTGGCTGGGAAAGATGTGTTTGTGCGGCAAGGGTTGTGTTACGCGGCGAAGCTGAAGAAGAGTGGGTGGAGAGGAGATGTGGAAGTGGTTGTGGAAGAAGAGGAAGATCATTGCTTTCATTTACACAATCCTAATTCTGTGAATGCTTTGAGATTTTTGGAGAGGTTTGTCGAGTTTATTACCGGTTCAAGTACTGATGATTTATGAATGTTCTTTGATGATGATAATAATGTAATGATATGTACCTCTGTTGAATAAATTTGAATTC
Organism: Moricandia arvensis; assembly: GCA_905132765.1. NCBI lineage: Eukaryota > Viridiplantae > Streptophyta > Magnoliopsida > Brassicales > Brassicaceae > Moricandia > Moricandia arvensis. The sequence continues at coordinate 12,380 of CAJHQP010007427.1, read as the reverse complement.
TATTTACCTTTTAATTTGAAGTTTTTTGGATTAAAAAATATAATTAAAAACTAATCATTTATCGAATTATGTGCTAAGATATATTACATATTTATGAATAATAAATAATAATATTTTGGGTGAAATTTGATATTTGGAATCGCAATTAAACATAAGATAGGTGAATTAATTCATGAAAAAAAAAAAATTGATGATAATTGTGAGGATGTGGTTCATATTGTAAAATTAAGAATGACAATAGTGATGTTTTTAAAGCTGATTGATTTCACTATTTAGTTAATTAGATTTGACCAAATAGTGATGTTTTTAAAGCTGGTTGATTTCACTATATATTAATTAGATTTGACCAAAATAGTTGCAGTTACGACGATGAATATAAACGAGAGTCGAGAAATTGTGGTGAAGAAGATAAGAAATATAATTGTATATAGCGTATGATACTATTTTTGATTTTAAGTTTTTTTGTGAAATTTATATATAAATCACTAGTTTTTTTTCTGAAATTACTTCTTTATAACAATCTTTTCTCCAAATTTGTTTTCTCCAATTTACTCTTGTTTATTTTGTTTTTCACAAGCCAAACTCTTTATCTCTAGTCTAACAATAAACCTAATAATTATCAGGCATCAGTTCAAATAGCCAAGCCTGAATTGCAAAACGAAAGAGAAAAGAGTAATTGCTCGTGATAACTAGTTTTAAACAAGTTACATTAAAAACTAGTTTCAAATGCAAAATTATATTTACAGAAATATTCTGTTCGTGAGAAAAGATTTTGTGAAATAAAATCGACATTACATCTACTCCAATATTCTTACATCTAGTTCGTGAGAGAAAAGTTTGTGCAAAAACCTTTAACATCAGCTAAGCTAAAATGAAATAGAGAGGCTCTCTTTCTTTAGAAATACAAAACTCTTTCTTTTCCTTGTTCACAGATCAAAATCCTTCACAAGGAAGAAGGATTATGTTCGTTATGAATAGTATTTCGATTAATAGATCGAGTTTTTGTTCAGTTTAGCGGATTTAATTTTCGCCTAGGCAATTTTTGTAGTGTTACCAACTCAAAATCAAAGTTTTGTGTCATGGAATTGCTTTGTTCTTTGATCTTGGGTTGAGTCTAATAAATATTTGCTCTCATCCCTTATGTTTGAATTTGTTTTACCCGCTTAATGTAGAGGTTTATTTTCTCTTATTGTTAGTAAAGCTCGTCTCTTGATTCTGATTTGGAATCAACCTTCGTATATATAAGCAATGTATTCAAGATCATCAAGCTACGAGATTTTGGAGATTCGACGCAAGCTTAGAGGAGTTGAAGCTACATATCGGTTAGTTTTTCGACAAGATCTGTTTTCGTTTTCTACCGAAGCTCTCCCTGGGATCGAATTCTACGATTGGAGAAGGAAACCTTGATGATTGGTGGAGATTGAAGGATAGATGAGCAAGCAAGCAGCTTCAAATGAATGGAGATGGAGATCGACGACATGATCCGGCACAAATATTGCACCGTCTATTGCATCTGGAAATAAAATAATTATATTATTAATCAAGTAACATTTTAAATTCCTCATCCTATAATATACAAATTCCACAAACTTACCTAAAAAGTTCTTTATACTAACCACCTAATCAAATCCTAATTACCTTAAACTAATTATTCTAAGCTAACCACCTAAACTAAGGAGGAAGTAGAGAGGAGTACCTTGTTTGGAGATTGAGAAATGACTACGAAATGAACAATGAGTTGGTTCGTGTATATATAGGAAATTAGATATCCTCGTAAAATTACATGAAATGAATCCCGCGTTTTTATTTTAGATTTTGTCGTAAAATCATTGTATAAATACATGGAATAAACCAGAACTCGCGTTTTATTTACGAGGAATAAACTAGTTCCCGCGTTTTCTTTATACGAGTATTTTACTACGATTTGTACTATGTGGAATTAACCAGACCCCTTTTTTTTTTCTTTTACGTAGATTTACGAAGATTCCTTAATATTTTACGGGTAGTCTACGACAAAATATATTACGAGTAATCAACCAGATCCCATGTTTCTCTCCTATGACAAAATTACGACGACTCGTTCTGAATCCCTAAAACCCCAAACCCCAAGTTAACTCTATCTCTACTTTCTAACCCTCAATCCAAAAATCCCTTAGCATTTTTCCTAACCTCAAAGTCAGTTTATTTATTTAATTTCATAATTAACCAAACCGAACACATGCATTAAGTCTGAAATTTATCATTTGATTTTTATAAGGAAAAAATTACACTAGTATTCGGATACATCATTGACATTCGAGTCATAACTCGAAACATCATCACTTTCATCAAAATCGTCTTCAATTGCTTTGTATGTGGTATCGTCGGGAAGATCTTCGTATTCACGATTATGCGGATCAACGAGAAGGATATCATCAGTTTGTTGTTGTTCAGGTTCCTCGACTTCATTGATGTGTTCTTCTTGCAAAGGTGGCTATTTTCCACCGATTATTCATCGACGAGGTGTAACTTTGATAAAAGTTAACCAATTTATTCCACAGTTTTCAGCGAGGGTATGGAATGAAGCTAACTTGGTCTGCTTGCGAAGCTAATATGAAAGGCTGGAATTTATTGTACCTTCTTCCAGAATTGACATCAACAACACCAAATTTGTTAAACCGAACACCTCTGTTGACGACGGGGTCAACCAGTCACATTTGAAGAGGACGCATTTCAGCTTTAATAACCCTAAGAATTCCACCTCAATGATCTCCTGCAAGATCTCATAGAAATATGTTTCGCCTTTCACACATATTCCATAATTACTTGTTGTCCAACGTCTACCATACTCATATGATGAAAAGTAAAGCCTTGGGAAAATTTTGTATTGTTGTATTTCCGACAGGTACATGCCATCTTACCGCTTTCTTTTGAGCGGTGTAGAATATGCTTGATGCATAAGTGTCTCCAGCTCATCAAGAAATTATTTCGTCACTCTCCCGTTAGTATCTCTGTGCATGTACATCCAACTCTGTAACTCGAAATATTTCCCATCACGGGACATTTTTTGTTTCACGTTTTTGATTTTTTTGGTGTGTTTCATTTGAAAGATAAATGACATATATATAGAATTTTTTTTAAAATTAGCAGGTAAAAATTTTACTAGCAAATTACGAGGAAACATAGTTGGTAAGCGCAACCAAAAACACTTTTACTCCTAATAAGTAGATATACTCGAGATTTCATCGTTAAAGAGACGTAAAACATTTCGTCATAAAATATAAGCTAATTTCGTGTCTACTTTACGGAAAAAAAAATATTCCTCACAAAGTCCACGTAAAATAACTTCTCTTTACGATGAAAGAATATTCTCGTTACTTTACGACGAAAGTACGTGAAATTCAATATTCCTCGTAAACTCGACGTATAGTAGATATAAATATACGAGTCACTCTACGAATTTGTTGGTAATTGGTTTAGTCGTTTGTGAGGAGTTGGTGCGGATGATAGCATGTGTTTGGACAGTGTATTCTTTGTGCTTCATTTTATGCTCTTCTTAGGTTTTATTTCCACAAGGTGTGGAGACTCTTGTGTTCTGTTTTTTTTTTCAAGTTCATTTTTTATCTAGATAGTTGGGTTATGTGGTGAGTCTCGGGCCAGATGTTAGATCGAGGATCTGTTGATGTTACGGTGTTGTTAATAGGGTCAAGACGGTGCTTTCGCTGACGTTGCCTCATTTCTTTACTCAAAACTAGTTTAGTTGTTGTTTATATGTTCTACAGAGCCTTTATTTCTTATTTGTGGCGTTTTCTCGAATATGGTTCTAATCGGACTTGGTTCATGGTCTATTTTCCGAGTTTGGTGCCCCTCATCTCGCCTTGGTTATTCATATGGTATTCAGTAGATCTTGTTTTTTCCAATTGATTCTTGTTGCATACTTGGTCTAAATCAGCAACGGTGAGTCATCCTAAGGATCCTGGCTGGTTATTGGCTTCGCTTCGGTAAAAAGGTATAAATTGGCGACATTGTATTGGTCTCTTCTCGTTCAGGTGTCTTATATGGTGGTCACACCTCTTTTGTCTTTCGACTTGGTTGTCAAGCTTCTCAGTTGGTTTTTTCTTTTGGTTTCTCATCTTTCGTTTGTCTGGATGTCTCCTTGTAAGCCTCTAGTGGTTCTTGGATGTTTGGACTCTATCTTCTTGAATCTTTTTAATTCTAGAATGTAGGTTTCGACTTAATCCTTTTATTTAAGTACTAGTGTTTGGGTTTTAGTTTTTCTTCTTTGACATAGTTTTTCGGGATATCTTCGTTTTATTGCTAGTTTTGTATTCCAACTTGTATTTCACCCTTAAATCAATATAAAATTAGTGTGAAAAGAATCGGGTCGACGAGTTATTTCTCCACGAGTAGTATCATATAGCATCAGATCTCCACACCAAAATATAACCTAGTGTCAAATCGTCCATGATTTGACATGTACAAACGATTCTCCACGAATAAGAATTTTCAAAATGATATTTCTCCTTGACCGACTACTTCAAAATTAATCACCCATAGTACAATGTGTTTTAATTGGTTTATTACTTAACCAATAATTCTAAAAACGATTACAAACCAAACCAACAATTCATTTTAAACAATTTTATTAAAGAATATGTTTAGGTTTACATTTTGTGTTTCTAAATTTAAAAGAAAACAATACATCAAGATTTCATTTGTTATAAAGTAGTCATCGATTGTCTATATATCGACTCCCTCGAACCAACTCAGCGGAAGTCCTGAATTATATCTAGCTGGTCGGTAATAATTTGTATGTTTGAAATTTGAGAGAAACAAAATCAAATTTTGATAAGAGTAGTATGTCAACAAAATAATATTGTGCTTTCCAAATGTGATTTACATCAAAAGTCAGACAAAACATAGATTTTGCAAATATACTTTTATCAAATTTTAATTTTTTTCTTTCAAATTTCAAAAGGGTTACAAGAAATAATAATCTGAATTGTTCATTGTAATTTTAGTAAATTTTGTGTAAACATAAAAATTTTAACTGTAATTTTTTTTATATTTAATTTAAAGTATATGATATTAGGAAATTTTCTTGCATCATAACAATTCTATATTTTGAAATTTTACGAAAAAGATAAACCAATATTGCTTTATAAAAAATGTCTGAAAATGAATGTGCCGTTGAGTTTACGTCAGTTTAAACTATTTGCGTTAGATAATAAACTATGTAAAACTATGTCTATTAGTAATTAATGTTTTAGAAATATTGATTTAAGCAGAAAGTATATTTGAAAATTTCGTTAATTAAAGGAGAACCATAAGTTAATAACTGTTTCTAATCGTTCGAAGCAACGTTGACACTAAATTCATAGTCTTGGTGAGATCTGATCGCTATATAAGAGTTTCTCGTGGTGCGAAGTAGCTGTTGACCCAAAGAATCAAATTAAAGTTCCATAAGAATAAAAGAAGAAAGGAAAACAAGACAAAATTACGTGTCGAGTCGTCAATGCCACGTGTTTGTAATAATTGCGTATTGTATGACAATACAACCGCCACTCCTTTGTTTCAGTTGTTCCGTTCGCATTCCAATACCAAACACAAATGCGAAACTGAAATCGTCTCAGAGCTTCTTCCTTCTGCCGGCAATTTACAAAGACGGTCGGCGCTTGGAAGCGTCTCACGAAACGACACCTTGCCTCCTCGTCACTAGACACCCAAAACGACGTCGTCTCAAAGACGTCATATACTCACTGGAGCACAACCTCTCCGTTCGTCTCTTCCTCCCTCACAAATCACCGACAACAAACAACAACAACAACAAACTCCCTCTTCTTATCTACATCCACGGCGGAGGTTGGATCATCGAGTCACCTTTCTCTCCCTTTACCACAACTACCTCACCAACCTCGTAAAATCCGCCAACTGCCTCGCCGTCTCGATCCAGTACCGCGCGCACCGGAGCATCCGATCCGGCGGCGTAACGAGGATGCCTGGTCGGCGATTCGGTGGGTTTTCTCACACGTCAGTGGATCTGGTGGTCCTGAGGAATGGATCAACGAGTACGCCGATTTCAACAGAGTTTTCCTCGCCGGAGATAGCGCCGGAGCTAATATATTCTCATCACATGGCCATGAGAGCAGGCGAGGAGAAGGTTAACCCAAGAATCAAAGGAGTAGCGATTGTTCATCCAGGTTTCTGGGGGACAGATCCTCTCGACGAGCACGATGTGCAAGACAAGGAGACAAGACGCGGAATCGCGGAGATTTGGGAGTTCGTGAGTCCGAATAGTGAGAATGGGGCGGATGATCCGTTGTTTAACGTGGTTGGATCCGACTCGGATCTTTCCGGGTGGATGTGAGAAGGTTTGGTTGCTGTGGCTGGGAAAGATGTGTTTGTGCGGCAAGGCGTTGTGTTACGCGGCGAAGCTGGAGAAGAGTGGGTGGAGAGGAGATGTGGAAGTGGTTGTGGAAGAAGAGGAAGATCATGTCTTCATCTCTTAAACCCTAACTCTGAGAGTGCTTCTGAGATTTTTAAAGAAGTTTGTCGAGTTATACCGTTCCAGTACTGATGTTATGTGAATTTTAATATGATTGGTTATGTCATTATGTTTGCAGAAATAAATTACATTGATTTGCTTGAGAATGCTTCGAAATTCTTCAAGAAGACTTTTGTGGAGTTATTATAATATGAATCACTTGTTTTCTTCTGAAATACTTTATATAAACGATCTTTTTTTCCCAATTACTCTTGTTATTTTGCTTTCTCGAGCCAATCTCTTTATCTCTAAAGCCTGAATTGCAGAAACGAAAGAGAAAAAGACTAATTGCTCGTGATAACTAGTTTCAAACAAGTTACAAAAAAGAAAACTAGTTTCAAATGCAAAATTATATCTACAGAAATACTCTGCTTCGTGAGAAAAGAGTTTGCGTGAAATACCACAATCGCACACATACATCTACTCGGAGAAATTCTAACATCTAGTTCGTGTGAGAGAAAAAGAGTTTGACTGCAAAAACACCTTCATATCTATCAGCGAAGCGAAATAGAAATAGAGAGGCTCTCGTCGTTTAGAAATAGAAAACTGCTTCTTCACGTAGTTCACAGATCAAAATCCTACAAGAAGAAGGAATTATTCGTTCGTTATGTATACATATCGATCATATGATCGAGTTTTTGTGCTTCTCGTTTTAGCGGCATTTAGTTTTCGCGTTAGGCAAATTTTGTAAGTGTTATCAACGCCAAAAAATCAAAGCTTTTATGTCATGGCGAATAATTGCCTTGTTCTGATCTCGGGGTCGAGTCTAATAAATATTTCTCTCACTCCTTTCTGTTGAATTTGTTACCCGCTTAATGTCAGAGGTTTGTGTGTTCTCTATGTTAGTAAAGCTCGCTCTCTGATTTCTGATTTGGAATCAACCTTCGTCTATGTAAGCAAGTATCAGATGATCAAGCTACGAGACTTGTGTGAGATTCGAAGAGGCAGCTTAGACGGAGCTTGAAGCTACCTATCGGTTTAGTGTTCCGACAAGGTTCTGTTTTCTTTTTCTACACCAAGCTCTACCCCATGGATCAAATCTATCGACTGGAGAATGAAACCTTGATGATTGTGACGATGAAGGATAGATGAGCAAGCAATACGGCACCGTTCTACTGCATTTCGGTTCTCGGTGTAATGGAACCTCGAAAAAGCACATGTCATTTGCTACGTGTCATGTTTACGGAAATCCTAGTCTTCTAATTGTTCAGGTTCTATATGGCTCTAGAATTCTATAATTAAGGTTGATTGAATCTACTTGTAATACATGTTGTATTAAGGCTTCGTTTTTAGATAAAGCGATGAGAAGTTGACATAGACACTAGAAAGATATATATTTTATATTATTAAATGAATAATTTTAAGAAGATATTCATTAATATTATCAATAAGGCTTATGTTCGAGATATCACAAAAAGTGGAACGTCAGTAAATTAGTGTATTATAAAAAACAGCAACATAATATCTAAACTGTTTTTATCAGAAAAGAAATTATATAAATAAATATTTTCACACTAATATAACTTTTAGAAAGCAACAAAATATTTGAAATAATAATTTATATCTGTTATCAAAAATCCTATATTTTAATATCTATTCGAGGTAATCTTTATTTAAAATATAGGTAAAGTTATTCATTATGATATAGAAGTGAATATTGTAATGGAAATATCTATGAAATACTAAATAAATCAGCGTCAACCCATTGAACTTAGAAGCATCTAATAGTGGTGAGATACCATTGAATTATCAATGAAAAAAATAATTTTATTAAAGTTTTAATGTATATATAAATAATTTATAAAAATTTTAATTATAAAATAATAAACACGAGTCATTTAGTCTCATCACACTTGTCATTTAACTTTTTTAATTCTCGTTAGACCTCTCTCCGAAAAGACCATTTCTTCAATTCTTTTTATATTTTATTATATATATTTATTTATTAGTGGACATTCATTGCAAGTCTTTCACTAAAAAATTAAGAGTATAAGAGGCATCATTATCTTAGGTTTTAGTGGTTTTTAAGGGATGGGATCCACTAAAACTAAAAACCAATTTCTTAAATATGCTAATTAAGAATCGATTCTTGTATTTAGGGCTTCGGCATTCGGTCCTCGTCGGGTTCAGATCCGTTCTTGTTGGATCCAGGTCTTGGGTCTTAGATATTTAGACTCGATAGGGTAATTAGAATTTGGTCGATTTGGGTTCGGTTCGATCCTGTTCGGGTCCGTGTCGGTTCGGGTCTTAGATGTGAGACCCAATAGCGGTAATTAAAATTTACAGTCGGATCGTCAGGTTCGGTTCGGGTCATACAAGTCCGACCCAAAAAATACCCAAAACACACACAAAAAAAATCTGAAAATAGTTTAAATGCCCAAATATCTAAATTTTACTAAAATTTGGTCCGAAAATCATAAAAAATACCCAACATTATTCGGACTAATTGAATTTAATATTTTTAAAGTCTATAATTTTACATAAAATCCAAAATTATTACCAAAAAAACAAACCCAAAACTTTTAAAAAATATCCTTGATACCAAAATATACCAAAAATATACTAAAATAACCATATATATTATATATACTAAAAGTTTTGGGTATTCGCGTACCCTATCGGCGTCTCGGGTTCGGGTCGGGTCCAAGACATGCGGGTCCTCCACAACAAGACCCAATAGGGTAAACGACATTACCCGTACCCGACCCGAACCGTTTTTTTCGGGTTGGTTCTGATTCGGGTTTTTGGATCCGGGTAAAATGCCCAGCCCTACTTGTACTGTTCGCGGACTCCACTGACACGTGGCGGCCCGCGATTGGTTATTTTTTTAAAAAATAAAAATAAAATAAAATAAAAATAAGATACCCCATTTGGGTTTTTGAATAATGATGCCCTAAAGGATATCTCCAACTCAACTCTATTTTTTACTCTAAATGGAGTAAAAGAGAATATGAAGTTAAAACACTATGACTCTACTCATTTGGCTACTTCATAATAGAGTTTATTCCATAAATGGAGTATTCTCTTTGTGTTTGTTCATTACTATATGATTGAAATAAAGTAAAGTTAGAATATTTTTATTTCATATTCTATTTTACTCCAATTTTGAAGAAAAATTGAGTTTTAGGAAATGCTTTTAGAGCACTATTAATGAATATGAATAGTTTTTTTAAGTGATCTCTCAATTACAATTTACTTAAATAAGAAAGAAATTATAGAGAGAATAGTAATGGAGAATCTATCTACAAAATCTAGATTTTCAACTCGTGATCACACGAGTTTATTTTACTATTAGTTTCATTCCATATAATTTCAAAATAATAGATATTCTAATTTATATAGATTCTTGTGAAATTGTATTCAAAATATGTTTTATTATTTTCCTATTTAAACTACCTAATATTTAGAAATATTTTTGTTTGTATATCTAAATGTATTTATAAATATATTTATATTAATCATATTTTTTAGAAAGATATAGGTTTTAATATGATTAACTAATACTATATTGTTATAGATAATATTTTATAATTTTTATCTATCTTTTTGTTTGAATGACATAAAAGATTAATTCACATGTACAATGCTGAATTTGCTTTGTATTTAGGATTTATGATACTTTTGTTGTGTACATTATATATATTTGAAGTACTTTTATTTAGTTATTATATGCATATATAATATTATAGTGGGTTTAAAAATTATTACTTTTGTTAGTTTAAATCATATGTTTGATTACTAATATTTAGTTTATGTAAGTATATATTTTTAATAGATATTTTTTCTTAACTTATATGATTTTAATTTTATTTTGAAAGAAAATTTTTCTGATTTTTAAATATTTAAAATATCAAATTAAGATAATGATTTGTATATTATCATGATATTGTAAATTCTATATGAACAAAATTAAATAAAATATAGCTTCCAATTTGAATATGTACTTTCAATTCATATATTCTTTTTTATTTGAAATTTTGTATTGCTTAAGATTAATTTTTGTTAATTAATTTTGAGGGAATGTTTAAAATATTCGTTTATTATCAAATAATGTTGACAATCAGTGATTTATTAGAATTATCATATATATAGTATAGGTTATTCGTGAATATTTGCAATAGCATATAACATAAATTTTTTAAAAAATTGCAACAACATATATATTTATGGTATTTGTTATTTTACTACTCATATAAACTAAACTATAAAATGTTTGTTTTGATTTTAAATAGTTATAATAGTTTAAAGTTTTACAATTTTATTTATATTTACTTTGTAGTATTTTATGCTAATTTGAAAATATAAGTCAAACATTAAGTAACTTATATATATTTATATTTATTTTAATTCTTGATTTATATTTAATTTGTAGTAAACATTTTTTGTAAAAATTGAAAATTTTAGAAAGAAAAAATAAAAAAGGATTTGCATATGGTTTAGTGCTTTAAAAAGTAATATGTAGATATTATCAAAATTTATAACATCAACTTACGGAGGTTTTGCAAAAGTGACTCAAAATTTGAACTCAAAAGCAAAACTAACCCATCATATTTGAATTTCTATTTACCTTATTCACCCTAGATTTTTGAGTTATTCACGAAAATGCCATTATTTTTTTATTTTAAATGGAGTGTTTTACTCTATCATCCTCATCTTCATCAAGTATTTTTTACAATATTTCATTATCATCAATACATCAACCACCATGAACAACCAATTTGAAGCTCTTAATGCACTAAAATCAAATCTCTTCTTTTCTCATTTTTATGCACACAAACCATATCTCTTTCGCTTCTGTCAAAATTCATCCAAAAAATTCAAGATTTTGATCTCAAACTTTGTAAGGTTCAATATAGATATTGAAACTCATGATTCTTGTCATTAATGAATTGGTAGCATTCTTTGTGAAGTCTATGAGTTAGAGAAGTTAAACAAGTAATCTCATGGATCAAGATATGGGGAAATTGTTTCCAGATTTGTTTGTGAATAAGACTTCTCTAGAAGTTCTTCTCCTACGAGAAGACTTCTGGTCATGCATAGGTTAGTTTTGCAATTGACATTTTCTGTGTTTTTGTAGAGACTTCCTAGAAGTCTTCTATATTTCCTTTGTTAACACAGGAGAATCGAGAATAGTTCCCTAGAAGTCTTCTCGGATAAAACATGTTATTTGCAATTGACCAAAGATTTGTCAGAAATTTGAACTTTTTATAGAAGACTCTCTAGGGAAGTCTTCTTTACTATTTGAATAAAGTCCTCTCAGAAACTGTCACTAGAAGAGTCTACATAGCGTTACTTTTGCAATTGACACTTAATACTAAAATATATTATTTTTGTACACGTGAGACTTCTTAAGACAGATTAGTACTTCTTGGAGAAGTCTTCTCATAATTTATTCCTAATTTTTGGTCAAACATTTGGTCGGAGAGAAGACTTCCTTAGAAATCTTCTAAAGAAGTCTTCTCTAGAAAAGTCAAATATAGTCAATTTACAAAAGTACCCAAACAAACTTCTTACGACAGTAAGAAGACTTCATGTGAACGTAAAAAAATTCATGTGAAGTCTTCTCATAGAATCTTCTATAAAAAGTCAAAATTTTGATAAACTTTTGTCAATTGCAAAACTAACACTTTTTATCCATAGAAGACTTCTAGAGAAGCGTCTTCTCTGATATCTTCACACACAAAAAATAAGCCAATATTTACAAAGGAAGACTTCTCAAGATGTCTTTTGTAGAGTAGACATCTAGTTTCCTTCATAAATTTGCAATTGCCAAAAAATGACCTAAACGGAAGACTTCTTAAGAAGTTTCTCTTAGAAGACTTCCTTACGACAATCTTTAGTAAACTTCAATCTTTCT
>CAJHQP010007426.1:0-32325 GCA_905132765.1 Moricandia arvensis | reverse complement strand
TATATATATATATATATATGAATTTATTATTGTTTATGATGTCACATTATCATCATCTTTCTATTAACTTGACACCTAAGACTATCTTATATAATAAAGTAGACTTTTTTTCTCCATAGGGGAAAAAAAGACACGTGTCATCACTTTACACCAACCATACATTTCGTTTGAAATAAATAAACAGCTGAACTGGGCCACATAAGTTACTGATATTCATGAAGCCCAACCTTTGAGACGACCTGCGAAACCCCATTGTTCCATAGTCTGCGATCTTCTCGATTCCCATAAATCCAGGCATCCAGCTACGATACCACAACCGATGTCTAACGCTTGTCATTACGTTTAGCCATTATCTCCTTTAATCAAGCTCTCACACTATGTAAGTTATTATTAACCCTTTCCCAGCTCCATCGATAATCCCTAATTTGTCATAATATAAATAGGGATGAAGGCTTTCCAATTCTCACTGCTTCACAAGATTCAGTCCTATTTCTTCTTTACAAGCACAACCCGCAAAACCCTATCCTTTTTGAGATTTGAAGTCCAGACGTTGTTCTCAGGCGGTGGTGGCGTCTCATGTGTTTCTGGTAGGGACAGATCAGTTCCTTGATTTTGACCATGTCTAATTGTTTTCAATAATTACTTTTCATTCAAAAATTAAAACTGCATCATATCGAGCTCCCATCACCCAAATCTGCATCTCCTAAAGGACTTTGTTACGCTGAAATTAATATTAATGCAAGTTCCAACCTTGTGCCGTTTCACTTGAGTCTCAGTTTTATAAATCGTATGATTCTAACAAAAAGTTCTAATTGAAAAAAATGCAGGAACATCTACATCTGATATGTTAGAAGAAATATCTGTGATAGCTGAGGCCAAAGTAACGAATGATGTTGTCAAAGCTGGATCCAAAGCTTCTAAAGAAGCAATAGAAATGTGGACAGAAAACGGTCTCTCTAAGTAAGTACTATATAAGTGTCTCTCTTTATTTGAAATTATGGTTTCGGTAATTATATGTCAACACTTGTCGTCTGACCAAAACCCATGAAATTTAGTTAACTATGTATTGTCACTGCTCTCCTACTGTGCTCCCTTTCCAAAATATCATCAATATTAATAAGTATGTGTCATAAGAAGAAAGCTTCTCAGTATGTTTTTGTTGTAGTTTTGCAAAAGAACATAATCTCATGATGATGAAATTTTCATAGCCTCTGGCGAAATGTATGCACAACTTTCAGCAAGGGAAGAAGGCCATTAATCTGCAAATAAGAAGAAAGCTTCTCAGTATGTTTTGGTTGGGGTACACTCACTCACTTTCTTCTGAAAAATAGCTCATTGCACTCTCTCTGAGCTGATTCCATGTCTCACTCAGGTTTGTCTAGAAAAGGCAAGAATCTTTACTCCTAGAAAGGTTTTGTTCAGATTCCTTTCTCTCTACATCAACTCAAGGTACACTTTAAATAGCTCTCTATGTTGTTTGTTTTGTCTCACTATCTGGTTTTTGAGAGAATGGTTTTGATCGTTACTTTTGCATCTAGAGTATCTGCAGCAGTTCCCACAAGGTATATGCATCTCCTTTCCCAGATTCTGTAATGCTTATTTTGGTTTTCACTTTTCAGTTAACAAGAGTTTCATGGGAAATGTACATGAGGTACCATATGGCCTTCATGCCCTTTTTGTATGCGCAAGGAAATGATTTTAATATCGGTCAAATGTATTCACACCTCCATGTCAATTAGATGGGGTTGGATTTTCGTTTCTTTTGTGTGTACTCACTTGCTCCTACTCAATCTCAATTTAAAATTCACTTTTCAGATTTTAAATTATATGTTTTAGCTATAAAAAAATTCTTCCTGAGATAATTACCTGATTTTGTAAATACTATGACGTCTATATTTATGCAAATGGTTTCAAGCTTCCAGATGCAATAATTTTGTGCTCTCAGTGTGGATATGCAGATACTCTCAAAGCTCAAATATTCTAATGTTTTTCCTACAATGGGTCGATCATCTTTATTACCACTCTTCGATGAGCATACCACACACTGGAAGTAACCAACAATAATCTTCTGAACGCGTCACAATTCTCACTATTGGTCTTCTGTCGACAAATATAACATGGTATTGTACTGCTCTCGACTTTCGTAATTAGTATTTAAGTACTATTTTAGGTTTTGATATTTGGTTCCAAACTCTCCGTCCTCGAGAGCATAGGAAAGAAAGAACAGAGGCAAATGTTTGTAAACTATTAATGTCCAATTGTTTTTCTTTTGTAGCGGAAGCAAATCAGGTTGTAAAGAGTAAAACAGTTATACCACACCAACAATAATAAAATAATTTTTAAAGTTAAAATTAACAAATCTAAAGTTAAATTAACTAATATATTGTAAGAAAATCTTGGTATAAAAAGACAAAGGGAGGAGAGAAAATGGTCACTGGCTTCAAATAAAAAAACTGGTTATCAACCTGAAAAATTGAAAAAAAAGAATTTCATCTGGTTTCAAAAAATGATGCAAAATAAACGATAAATAAAAATGCAGTTTATCTAACTAATAATAATTCATCAAATTTAAGATTTTAGGTATGTTTATCATATCTCATTGTTGATATTATGTATAAAAATTATATATATATATGTTATATATGTTAATTATTTACATTTTTGTTGTATGATAAAGTCCAAATTAATAAACTAAGACTATAACAAATATAATAATTCCCCTCAAAACAAACATTATTTTTACTACTGAACAAATTCCAAAACAGAAAATTAAATTTTTATACGATACAAATATAACAAAATGAAATTAAAAATTAAAAAATAAAAATAATACAATTTCATTCACAATTTGTTTTTATCTCAGACTATAAGGCTTTAAAATATCAAATAAATAAAAAATAATCAGACTAAATTTCTCTTTTAGTGCATATGTGAAACACAGTTATTAAATATATGTATATATGATTGAAGTAAGAGTTCATGTCAAAACTATATGTTCTTCCAATGTTATATCCAAAATATGCATCATAATTTCGCATATTAGATCACTCATTATGTTTTTGTAAAAACAATGTATTGCCAACTCAAATAAGCCAAATGTGCTTTCATATTTTCCTATTCCTTCTAATGCATTCCTCTTGATGATATAAAGTATAATAATTCACTTTAAGTATGCGACTATAAATTAGATGTAGTTGTCTACTATTCATCAGTATCTTTTTTAAATAATATATAAAACATATCTAATTAGTACAAAAAGTCTTTCAAATGTAACATTTTTCATACAAAAGTAAAAGCAAAATACTCTTATGTAATCAAACAAATTATCATGTATATATTTATATTTCAGTTTTATGTTTTTGCAATCATCTTAAAATCAATTATATTGACAGGATAATCAAATTAATATACCTCCATATCTTTGATAAATAGTTTATTGTCTAAGATACCATGAATAAAATGTTCTAAATTTATAAAACACATACAATAAGTTTAACAACCAAACCATATATTTAACTTATGTATCAAAATAAATATAGAATATTAGAAAATCTGGCGCGTAGCGCCGGCACACCCCTAGTCTACAATGATTTTAAGATTCAATATCTTTCACTTCATTTTTTTACATTAATTCCACATCATCTTTTTTTTCTTCCACATTATTATTCAACACACATTCAACTTTTACTCACTACAATGATTTTGTTTAATAAAATTCAACACCTAATTTAACTAATTAATAATAATTATTTTTTATATTCAAATTAAATAAATTTAGTCTCTGTTTATAGAAAATTTAAAATGATAAATTTTCGTATAAGAAAAAAAAATTATTAAATTTATAATGTGATTATTGATCTTAACAACATCCGTCTACTTATAATGAGATGATAAAGTTAATCAATATAAAATACTTACCATTTTAAATGATGTAGAGGATACAATCAAATAAAAAATATGAAATGTCATCTGTCATTATAATATTAAACACCGATGCCAATCTTTTAGCTGGATTCATTTTCTATGGAGCGTTTAAGGTTTCACCTGCAGGAGAACACAGTCCCTTCTTTCTGATCAAGAAAAATTGCCAAATCTAATCAAAAATATTTTCTAAATCTAATTGTACTTAGCGGGATGTATAAAGATTTCTAATTGTACTTGCCCTACACTTTGAAACAGAAACCTCGCTATACTAAAGGGGTAGTTTTGACAATTCCATCACACCAAGTCAATAAGCTTTTTGCATGTTTCACTGTTGTTGGCACTTAATTAATTTAACTATTTTCCTTTATTTTTGAGCAAATAATCCCTATATAAAATAGTTAGTCATGTATTTGTCTAAATTATAATAATTAATAGTCCATAAAAATAGCCCAATTAAGTTTCACTAAGCTTTCTAATACTCAAACTTTTTTGCTATCCAATTTAATACCTTAATTAATTATTTTGCTCATTTTAATACACAAACTTTTAAATTATACCAATTTTACTATCCAAAATTTATTTATTTTAGTTAAAATTCTAATAAATTTAAAATGAAAATTAAAAAATTCTCTAAAATTTACAAAAGTTCTCCAAAAATTATAATTTTATTGTATGTTTTACAAAAATAAAAGTAACTAAATTTTTTATAATCTTCAAATTTGTAAGAAAATTTTAAAATTTTAAATATTGAATTTAGTTTGTTTCTTGAAATAGAAAATAATTTTTGTTCTTTTTACATTCAAAATTAATTTTTAAAAATTTCAAAAAAAATTCAAAAATTTATTTACTTTCTTTCCTAAATATTAAAATAAAATTAGAAAATTTCCATATTTTCTCTTAGATTTTAAAGATTTTAATTTTTTTTTTGAAATTTATTAGTATTTTTAATTAAAATTAATAAAGTTTTGGTATTAAGATGGGTAGACTTTTAAAAGTTTGTATATTATAATGAGCAAAATAATTAGTTGAGGTATTAAATTGGGTAGCGAAAAAGTTTAGGTACTAAAAAGTTTAATGAGTTTAGTTGAGGTATTTTTATAGAATTTTTTCTAATTAATAATAAGTTTTTATGATGTTTTCTAAGAAGCATATTTCATATTTTGTAGTTGGCAAGCTAATTTTTATTCCTTACTTTTAATACAAAAATTTCCGGACCACTCAAACACAAAATACACACAATATTGCATATGTTTTGAATATGAGGTTTGATGTTATTTTCAGTAACCTCCTTCATCTGAAGAGAAATAATGATCAGTATCAATCAATAAACGCAAATACTGATTCGAGGAAAGGGTACGTACACGAACCAGATCAGACTGGCACTTGTCAAAGTGGTACACTTGAACCATTCTGTAACAAATAACTCTAAGTAGCTGGAATAGCTGCTGAATTTGGGATTAAATAAAACCCTGAGCACAAGAGTTATGAACTGAAAAGTTGGATAAATTTTATAGCAATGGTGAGATAAAATGGTGAGAGAGCTTCCATCTTCCATCTGCACTTTCCAACTGAAGTGGAAGTAAATCGAGAAGGAAAGCAGAAGCATATACCGCTCTGATACAGTATTGAAGGGTCGAATAAAATCAGTAATCTTCACTCAAACAATTGAACATATAAGAAACCAGTTTTGCTACAAACCACACAAAGTATTTTTGTTCTTCGTCATAATACCAGAAAAGAAAAACGTAAGTCTGATTAATTATACAATAAACACACATGATTGCATAGAGATTATTATTCGGTTGATTCGCGGATGCCCAAGTTGGTAAGAGATTTGCTTCGGATCAGATCAGATCATCTACAAAACATAACAACGGAAAGCCAATCGAATTCAGCAGAATTTTACTTCTTTTCGTAATAGAAAAATGTCACATAAACCCCTGTAAATTCAGTTTCTGATCTTTCTGAAAACATACAGAGGATTGATATTAGAAAGAAAAGATGTCTTACTTGGTGCGTAGTTTGTCTGTTAAAATATTATGAGAATTCAACAGAAGAGATGTGTTGGACTTTGTAATAATCTTCTCCTTCTTTCGACAGTCTCTCTTTCAGTTCCTCTCCCATACCATAATAGATCAGACTCTTTAAGGAAGTGATGAATCGCAGCCCTTCAGGAAGCTCCTTTAGTTTTCCACAATTACTAATATCTAGAGAATGGAGAAGGGGCATGGAGCCTTCTTCTACTGTCCACTCTTCCCACTCCATTAATCTATCAAACTCAAGCTTCTGCAATTGAGGAAACCCTCCTCTCGAGCAAACCATTCTCCTCCCACTGAAAGATCCATCCCCTAATATAACCTCTTTCAATTGACTCAACTTCTCTAGAATCGGCATTGGATCCTCCTTCAAACCACTCTCCCTTAGATGCAGGCTTGTTAGGCGAGAAGGGAACTGTAGTTCATCAGAGAGCAATGAAATCCATGTGCTCAACTTCAGCCTTTTGAGATTATTGAAGTCCAATAGAGTGCTCCATTCTTTTGTCCCCTTAGGCCCTTTATATACTACTATATCAAGACTTTCCAGGTGTCTCAATCCATCTATCGATTCAGAAAGATCTTCTAAGCTGGTTTCATCAGTTATCTCGAGTTGAAGTGTCCTCAATCTGGCCATATCACGAAGATCCTTTACATCGCATAACTTTGTTGAGAAAGCAACCAAGGTCTCCAAGTTTACTAGATGATCTAGTTTCCACTTTGTCTTCTTTGACATACGCGGTAATGCAAGGTATCTCAATTCTTTCATCCCCAACAAGAAGTTGTGCGCGGGTAAATGAGAACACCCAAATACACGTAAATTTAGAAAGATCAGCAACTTTAGATTTTGTAGAGAAGAGGGAATATGAGATACCCATGCATCTTTTAAGTTCAGATATCTTAAGTGGATGAGCTTTCCAATGCTATTAGGTAACCTGTTTCCTTTAAATTCAACTCGAGGAAGATGTAGTACTCTCAGAAGTTTCAACCTCGTAAAGCCTAAATCTGAAAACCTCAATATCGAGTACACGATAACCACTAGAGATCGAACCTTTGAATTATTAATATCTTTCTCAACATCTAATTTAGCCGGATCATGTGAGACAAACCTCCGTGATGTATTAAGAGACTGAGAGTGTGAAGTTGGAGAGCTGGTACCAACAATATGTAGGAAATTCTCTTCTTTGGCTTTAGACAAACAGATTTCTCTCATCAAGTCATGTAAATGGCATGTTTCAAATCTCCAAGTGGTTTTGTCTCTTTCAGATATAACCATATTTCTTCTTACCAACTCCTCTATGTAATTATCTCCAACATCTCGAATGCTGTCTCCATTGTCATACCTAAGTATTCCTTCTGCAGCCCAGTAATAGGACAAATCTTCTACTTTTATCTTATAATCTTCTGGAAAATGGGCCAGGTAGAGGAAGCAAAACTTTAGATAACCAGGCAACTCTTCAAAGCTTAGAGACAATATATGCTTAAATGAATTACTGTTGTCGTCGCTGGTTCCACCAACGAGATGAGATACAATATTCTCCGATAACCGTCTCCAATTGTGAATTGTGTATTGTTCAGCCAACAATCCTCCTAACACTCTGACAGCCAAAGGCAATCCCCGACAATGTTCCATCATTTTCTTACCCATCTTTTCCATTTCCTCATCATCTGGAGTCAATTCTGCACAAATCATAAAACAAATAAATAATATATCTCATTTGAATTCTTACCAGATAAACAATGTGATAAATAGTATTTATTCTTAACTAATAGTGTGATAATAAGTTATTTAATGCTAAACAGGCTGTCTTGCTATCATTCCAAAACATAGCTCATTTGAATTCTTACCAGATACATCTTTTCTGGGCATAGCTATACTTTGGAAAAGTGTCCAACTGTCTTGATCAGATAGGCATTCTGGTTTAAAGTTTATATATTTTTCTCCAGGTCCTGTGACTCTTTCATTTCGAGAAGTAAGTAAGACCTTCAGACCTGTAAAACATTTTACCATTTAGCTATTAGTAATATAACACAAAAAGCATAATGATTTTTTATATTTGTATCATAAGATATCACCTGCTTTGTGTGGAAATATTGGCTTGATCATGTCCCAATCTTCTTTTTTCCACATGTCATCTAATACGATTAATGAGTTTGATGTTTCTAATAACCGAAAGAGTTCACCCTGGAGCATAGCTTCTGTCATTTTCTGGATTTCAGTTTGCTCTTCTTTGGATCTGAAATTCTGCAAGATTTCTTGCCACACTTTCATCCGATCACAAACTTGGGAAACACAGACCCATGCGAGTCTATCAAACTTCTTTTTAACAAGGCTGTCATGAAAAGCTTGTCTAGCAAGAGTGGTTTTGCCAAGACCACCCATCCCGGTTATGGAAACAACTTGAACATCATCTTGCTCCACCAAATATCCAAGTAATGTCTTAACATTTTCTTCCATCCCCACAAGATTGCTTTCGTGCTTCCCAGCAAATTCTATTCTCTCTTTAGAAGGTTGTGGATCCTTTGCATCGTCAATAATACGTTGTACTCCAAAAGTTTCCATATCATGAACCACCTTCAAGATCCTCTTACTTAAGCTTCCAATTTGTAATGCGACTTCCCTGCGCTCCGGAATAATGCAAGTAAGTCTTATGATACGGTTCTTGATTCCACCATTTTTTCCGAGTTCGTTTTTGAGAATAAAGGTTTCAATTATATCCTCTGCATCAAAAATGATTTCCCTGATCACATCCACACAATTTCTCACCATCTCACTTGTATGCTTTTTGGTGTCTGCATCTTTCAAAAATGACCTTAACATGTTTAGATCAGTTTTTAGTTCAGTAACTTGATCTTCAACTCCTTGAAACTGCTCGTATTCATGGCTCAGCAGGTCCCAAAGCTTTTGTATTGAAAACGACAGCATTTCCTCTGCCATATTTGTTCCTGCTTAAATAGAGTGAAAGCAAGAATCAATCTAGGTTTTCTGAACAAAATAATCGGAAGGAGTCAACATAACAAGTTCGAAGTGGCAAAAGAAACACTAGAATTAAGCAAATTGGTGTTCAGTTTGTTGAATTCACAGAGCTAGATATAAATGTTCATGTGGGGTAAAATTACCTAGCCTAGCCTAACCCACACAATAACCTACCCATTTTAAACCGAAACACATCCTTTATATATATTAAAAGAGAAGTATTGCAACATTTGAGGCACGACACGTGTTCTCATGAGAATGATTCTCGAGAATTTTTAGAAAAATAAGTTGGTCAAACTAAATATAAAATTATAGTTTTTATAAAACTAACCATAAAATCTTTTAATAATCTGAAAAGGTTCTTCTCCATTATTTTTTTAAATAAAAGTTACAGAATTACCTAATGTGATTAATATATGTGACAATTAATAATTTTCAATAATAAAGATTTGCTAACAATTTGTATACCCTCTATCATTTTTGTTTAAATATTTCTAATTAAAATAAATTACACAATTACATTAACCATATTCAAAAATTTAGTTTTATCGCATATGTTGTATTTTGAATTTTTAAAAATGAGTATAAATTACTATACTGTTAAAAGTCTCACATAAACTTTTATTATCATGCGCTTTTACAAAAAAAACTTTTTTGATCAATGGTTTAATGTTTTTGCTATAATAAGATACAAATGATTATAAAACCACATTGAGTAAAAATTCTTATTTATAGATGTTTATATATATATATATATATATATTATGTGTGTATTATATATTTAAATTAAACTATATACCATATAAAAATACATACTTACATTTTGATATTTGCATTGAACAAATACTGAGAACTTAATATTTTAATACTGAAATTTGCATTGATTTTTTTTAAATGATTTTAAAATACTAAAAATATTAAAAATCTCATATTAAAAAGTTTATCAATGGTTTAAAATTTTTTATAAAAAGATGCTGATAAAAATTATATGATTAGTAACTTCATAAATAGTCATATTAAAGATATATTATCTATCAATTTTAGTATCATTTAAATTTTGTTATATATCATATATAATAGATAAAAATAATTGTCTTGATTTAATTACCATAAAAAATCACTAATAATTAAGAGTGCTCATTTCATTTATATTTACCATAAACAATCACTAATAATTAAGAATGATAACAATTTTTGCATACACCATCATTTTTGCTTAATTTTTATATTATTTAAAAAATAAAATTCACATTAAGCCTATAATCAAACTTTCGATTTTTTTTATTTTTTCTATTTTGAATTTTTAAAAACGACTATATATTAATAAAACTATTAAAAGTCTTACACTGAAAATTTTGTGATAAATGGTTTAACTCTATTTTTGTTATAACAAAATAAAAATAATTGTAAAATTATATCATATATATATATATAGTTAATATTTTTTAAAATTAAATTATATACTATATAAAAATATAAATATGTTAATTTGAAATTTACGTTGAAAAAGGTTTCGACTCCATCTTTGTCGTCGTAGATCGTTTCTCTAATATGGTTCACTTTATTCCTTGTAAACGCACAACCGATGCAGTCGAAGTCGCAACATTGTTTTTCCGAGAAATCTACCCTCTACATGGTTTGCCACTTTCCATTGTGTCAGACAGAGATTCATGGTTTTTTGGTCACTTTTAGCGATCATTATGGAAACTTTTGGATACGAGCCTTGATATGAGCTTTGTGTATCATCCTCAACATGACGGCCAAACCAAGGTTACTAATAGTGCTCTAGGTAACTTGTTACGCAGCCTGGTCGGTACTTCAATCAAATCATGGGATTCTAAACTACCACCGCCAGAATTTGCACATAACCATGCGGTTAACCGAAGCACTCGGTTCAGTTCATTTTAAATCATCTACGGTATCGTTCCCCACGCACCACCGGGTCTCTCCACTTTGCCCGATCGAACTCGTCTTCATGGAGGAGCTGAAGCATTTGTGGAGAAATTGGTCGAGACACATTCTCAAACAACGAAAAACTTGGAGGCTTCAGTTACAAAATATAAAGCAGCGGCTGATACCCACAGATGTCGACTCATTTTTGAAGTAGGCGACCTTGTTTGGGATGTTCCCACACACGATTGTATGCCGGCTCATTCTTATAACAAACTGAAAGCTAAGAAGATTGGCCCATTGGAAGTTCTTGAGCAAATAAACGATAATGCTTATCGTCTCCGACTTCCAGCTGATATTACTACATATGACGTCTTCAATGTCAAGTACCATTCAAACTACCTGCCTCCCGATCAGCCTTCTGATTCGCGGTCGAATCCTCTTCACCCCGGGGGACTTGATACAGCAGTATCGTAGAAGCTTCAAAGGCAACTCTCCATATTTTGTTATTTCCTTTTTACCTATGGGTTTGTGTTTTTTCCATTTGTCATTAGGATAGAGATTTTCCTTTTTACCTATGGCTTTGAGAGTTCTATATAAGGAACTCACTTATGGCTTCTGTAAGACAGACTTTGATAATTAATAAACTAGCTTTTGCTTTATACATTGACAAAGAATTGATTTAATTCATATTCTTCAAGAAGCTTTGAACAAGATTTCATTAAATTCATCTTCTTAAAGTAGCAGGTCTATAGAGATTTCAGTTGAAATCCCTAGATTGAGCTGAGTTCTTGTTATAACCCGCCGTTACATAAGTACCTTCAAAAGATGGATCAAGCCAACTGTAGTTCTTCTTTCTTTACGCCAGTGACGTCTTGCATTTGTAATAGCGTTTAGGTCTCATCAAATTCCAGGATCCGACACAACGATTCCGCTGAAGGTCTCAAGTTTGTAAACCCTATGTTTGACAGCTTGAGTGATTTTTTATAGTCCATCTCAGTTTTGCCAAGTTTTCATGCTCAACACTCCTTTGTATTTTCCTAGACCTTTCAAAGGACGAGACCGCTGAGCTTCAAAGGATGAGATTGCTGCTTTTTAAAGGGCGGATACGAACTTTCTTGTTGTAATAGCTTAGCGCAAGATATTTATAGTCCTTTACCCAAAGAAGTGTCAGACATGTTTTTCCTCTATTGCGCCAAGAGCACCGAGAAAGACGGAGAATTATCAAGAACCATGGTTTCAACTCTATTGGCTAACGAGAAAAACTTTTTCTCTTATAGCCCTTTGAGGTGTAGTTTTATGAGACCATAAGACTACGAACGAATTCATCTGCCGAAAACAATTTCTTCATTAAAATACACTTCTTGATGCTTTCACATTTACATTATATGTGTCTTAAGCATGTTCATGTTCACAAGTTAAGATTCTGAGTCGGATTTGCACCTTTCCCAGAATACTCTGGACCACATGAATTAAGAGCCGTTGTTAAAGACTATCGCCTAAGGAATTATATGTCAGCATATGTTGTACTTCTATAAAAGTTTCGGAATTCAGAATCACATATGCAGACGAAAGCCTTAGCATCCATCCACTTTGTGAAGTATTCAGTCATGACTACAAGGAAACAATGTTAATTTGAACTCACTGGAATCACTATGTCCATTTCCCATTGCATGAAAGAGTAGGGCAATGTTGTCGTTCTTAGAAAATTTGTTGAGCCATGGATAATGGGTGAGTGTCGTTGTGACTTTTTACATCTTCAAGCATATTTCTCGCAATCAAAGATGGTTGTCCACAAGTGTGTCGGATTTCGCTGAATCGGGAGGGATCTCACAACATACTTCCGCATGCCATAGTAACCAGTGAGGGATCTCACAAATGGCTGATGTCAATTTTCACGAGCGTTTCTTTAAATATTAGATTGACATAATTACTGGTATAGATTAGGACTTGCGTAGCTGTAAACGTAAAGATGACACCACAATTGAGTAATGCAGAAGATAAATAAAGAGGCAAAATAGACAAGCAAACACCAATGCTTTATTAGAATCTCCTTTAAACAATCTTTACAAGACCTTATTTATTCAGCTTTACACGTCTAGTGTTAACACCCTAACACACAATACTGAAAGATTCCTAAGCTACCCGCTTATGTCTCTCTTCCGTCAAGTACTTTAGCCACTGGTTCAGTACGACCCATAACACTTCCAAAATCTTTTCTCTCTCTATAGGTCAGTATATGTGTCTTTGTCTTAATACAGACGACTACATAGCTATCTTATATTATTCTCCACGTTCCCGAAACCCTAGTCTCCAAGGAAACATGGATATGAACATCTTCTATATCAATAAGTGCATTTTTCCTTTTCTTGGAATGCACATATTCCTCTTCCCTTAAATCATAAACTTACTCCTCAAGTTTATTCTTCTTTCCTCATCTCTGAGATACACCCTTGCTCTCAAAGTCTACACGACTCCAGCTCAGCATCTTGACTCCACATGGTCTTCAACACTCAACATGACGTCTGTTTCAGAAACTACGTCAACGACTACGTCAACGACTACTTCATGGCAGACATCTTACATCTTCAATCTCTCCCTTTTAGCTTTGTGCCGATCAAGCACAACCTCTTCTGGTTCAATAACCACATTCCTCTCCTGGAAACTTTCACACTAAATGTGCTTTTCTCCCCCACGAGATGTGCACCACAATATGCTTTTCTCCCCCATGAGATATGCATTATGTGCTTCAGGACGTCTGTCATCATGCTCTTCTCCCCTCACGAGATATGCACTCCTTGGACCAGAACATCATCACTTCTCCCCCTGCTTGATTGCATACTAAGCTAAAACTAATTCTAAGATGTCAAGCCTTACAGACATATTTTTTTCCTTCTTCATGCGTAATCATGATACAACCCCCTGCTGCAGTGGAAAGATTACAAGTACTACATCCCGATCGGACGCACCTGTCGAACCACCTTTCGACCCACTTATATCGAGGACCTGGCTTCCTTCATGTGTCGTCTTCTTAACCATGAGTCCCTTCTGAAATCTATCAACATCCTTGTCAGCTACAAGCGCTATACTCCTTGTCGCACCACCTGAAGTAGAGACCGAGCTACCGTCTCTCTCCATCTCTTATGCCTTCAGCATACCCACAAGTTTGCCAAACTTGAGCTCATCTGTGTTTGTAGTCATCCGCAATACCGCCTTGCGAGCTGCAAACTTAGTTGGAAGACATCGTACTAACTTCTTTACCAGCTTCTCCTCCTTGTACTTCTTTCCGAGTATGAATGTTTCATGCGCCATAGCATAGAGTTTGGCACTAAATCTTGCCAAATAATCATTGTCAGACCACCTGAGATTCTCAAACTGCAAGCCAAGATGATCTAGGGGTGTCCTCTTAACACTCTCATCTCCTTCAAACGAGTTCAGCAAGATCTCCCACGCCTCTTTAGCTGAAGTACTCCCTTGAATCAGTGGAAACATTTCTCCTTCAACAGCTCAAAAGATCACCAACAACGCCTTTGCATTAGATTTTGATGCATTTTGCTCTGCCTCTGACCAATCCACTTTTGGCTTGGGCTTCTTCTCATCTCCTGTGGCTATGGCGGCTCCTCCCAACCAATCTCCACAGCTGTCCACGCATCTCCATTGATTCCTCGAATCATATGCTTCATGCGAGCCTTTCAATGACCATACTGGTCCGCGTTCAACATGATTTTCTTCTGCATCAAAACAATCGTGTTCATCTTCACCGTCAGGATTACACCGATAACTTAGGTGCCCCGCTCTGATACCAGTTGTAAGTGCAAAGATGACACCACAATTAAGTAATGAAGAAGATAAATCAAGAGACAAAATAGACAAGCAAACAACAATGCTTTATTAGAATCTCCTTTAAACAATCTTTACAAGACCTTGTTTATTCAGCTTTACACGTCTAGTGTTAACACTCTAATACACGATATTGAAAGATTCTTAAGTTACCCGCTTATGTCTCTCTTCCGTCAAGTACTTCAGCCACTGCTTCAGTACGACCTATAACACTTCCAAGAGCTTATCTCTCTCTAAAAGATCAACATTTGTGTCTCTGTCTCAATACAGACGACCCCCTAACTATTTAATATTATTCTCCACGTTCCCGAAACCCTAGTCTTCAAGGCAACATGGATATGGACATCTTCTATATCAATAAGTGCAATTTTCTTTTTTCTTGGAATGCACTTATTACTCTTCACCTAAGTCATAAACTTGCTCTTAAGTTTATTCCTCTTTTTTTATCTCCAAGATACACCCTTGCTCTCTAAATCTACACGACTCCAGTTCAGCATCTTGACTCTACATGGTTTTCACCACCCAACACAACGTTTACTTCAGCAACTACGTCAACGACTATTTCAGAGTAAACATTTACATCTTCAGTAGCTTCACAATTTTCTATCAAGATTTTAACAACCAATGGATAATTATAAGAGTCTTGATATTGGCAATGTCAACTTCTGTAAAAATGATTGGGATGTCATCTTTTTATCTTATTCGGCGGTCAGATACCTTACGAAGGCTGATTTTATCGCATTAATCTGTTTCATCATGAGGCCTTTTGATTCTTTTCTAGAATCTTTGAGATCGTCATCTTGGTTGTCCGGGGCGCCAATCATCTTCTTATCATTATTTATTATTTGACAGAAATAAGTGAGTGTTCCTTTCTTGCTTTGGGGGTAACGTGTTAGTGCCGCAGGGGAGTGGCTCTTATTGGATCATTAGATTGCATCATCACGGGAATGACCAGTGGAGTTAGGACTTCTGCAACTTTGGGTCTACTGTGGAAACTCTTAGAGCATCCGGCTTAGGCCTGGGCATCCGGGTCCTCGGGTCGGGTTCGGGTCGGGTCTTGATCGGGTCCGGGTCTTTCGGGTCCTGAAAATTTAGACCCATATAGGTACCTGTAATTTTTCGGGTCGGTTCCGGGTCGGGTCTTGTCGGGTCCGGGTCGGTTCGGGTCTATAATTTCAATACCTGTAAAATACCCGTAATTTTTCGGGTCCATATCGGGTCCGGATCGGGTTTGGGTATTTAGAATCTGAAAAATACATGGCATACCGAGACTCACTCAAATTTAATTAATATTTGTCATATATATCTAAATATTTATAAAATAGCTTAAATTAAACTATTAATAATCAACATAAATCATTTTAAACTCTAAATTTTATAGTTTAAAGCTTCATATTACATAAAAATGTTACAAAATAATAATAAATATTGTTAACAAAAAATTTCAACTAAATAAAATATAATATATATATATATATAAAACATAACACAAAAAATCATAGTTTTAATATACATGTTTTTAAGTCGGGTACAAATCGGTTCTTGCGGGTCGGGTCTATTTGGATCGGTTCTTTTCGGGTCCGGGTCTATTCGGGTCGGTTCTCTTCGGGTCCGGGTCTGTTCGGGTAAAAGAAATTTAGACCCAAAAGGTACTTGTAAACTTTCTGTTCGGGTTCGGGTCAGGTATTTTCGGACCGGGTCCGGGTCGGGTCTTCGGGTCCAGGTTAAAATGCCCAGGCCTAATCCGGCTGTGGTCTTACTTCTCCATTGTTGAATGCTGCCATAAAAGCATCCCTTAGGTGGGTATATTCAGAGCAATCATGACTTTTTAGTTTATCATAGATTCAATATTTGTTGATACCATAAGCAAGTGAACTTGTCTCTTCGGCTGGATGTTGCCACTTGTTCCATGGTTTTGATTACGAGGTTGTAGGCTGTCTAGTTAGCTTCACATTCACATCGCTGACAGTGTGAGCGGACAATTTTTCCTTAGTATTTCCTATCATAATGATGGCACGGATATTGGCATGTATCGTTTGATTAAGATTCCATAGCCAATGCTTTAACAACGACGTGCTTTAACATTGCTGAAGCAGTTTCAGCGATGAAGAGTGGCTTCCAAAGAGTTTTTCGGCTTGATGTGGAGATCTTGACGATATAGAGAATCAATCCACAACGCATTACGAAGCGCGCTCACAGCTGTTTTGCAAGATACATGAACATTTGACACCATTTTCCATGAACATTTATAAGGGTCCTTTGGTCCTTGAGCCATCTTCTAGATATTGGTAGTGGATGCTTCGTGCTTGATGTACGTGAATTTTCTTGAACTCAGTTGATAGTTAATGAAAGTTGTTAAGAAAGCTAGCCCACAGGCTGGAGAACCAATTAAGGGAGAAACCACTAGATTTGCTATAAAGAGGTGGCAATAGCCATATAGCCATCATCGCTATGGTGACATGGTCTTGTTATGTTGTGGACCCTAGACGCCTAAGAAAGTTGGAATCCTGAGTTAGTCTGAGTGGTGCGGAAAACGTGTTCCATCTCATGGGCCAGACTGTCTTTTCAATGTACTTTCATATTGATGTCGCATATAAAACTCTTGAGCCATTCGATTTCATGAATAAAGATCAAATTAGCTAGTTTGGTCCGGGGTTGAATTACAGTGTTTACGTTGTATCCCAAAGATGTGGCTGGTTCCCCCTAATAAGACTCGTCGCCGATTGATTTCAGTATGCTCAGTTTATGTGTCTTGCTGGGCCGGCGGTAATTCATGGGCGGCCCCGACAGAGCTTATATTTGTTCATTAATGGCACGTGTAATGGTGTCTATTTTATGTGTCTTATTTCATGATCGGATCTGGGCATGGTCTAGTCAAACATTGACTTTGATCTCCAAAAATTTTAGACGTTTCTTACATAGTAATAGACTCCTAGATTATGGTGTTCAAAAAAAAAAAAAAAAGACTCCTAGATTATGAAGAAATTTGTTTTATTAGTAAAGTTCTTACGAAATATTTAAGGCTCCCAAATGTAATATTGGATCTGTAAATCTTTTAATTCCCCACGAACAGCACCAGTTTTGAATAATAATTCAGCCTAGTTATATATGACAAACCAAATGGTGGACCGGTCATCAAAAGACGTTCTTAAGCTATGAAAACGGATCCAAACCAACTTTTTGATAGGTCATCGATAGACGTTTTGCTCTTCATGTGGTGTATGTTATGAGTGAATGGGTCTTTGGACGAATTCTCCACCGTAATTATACGATTGTAAGTCGGCCAATCTCTTTTTCTAAAATGATTTTAAACTTTATAAGGAATGCTGGACTAAATTTGTTCTATAGTAGATCTTTATGAATTGAAGAAAAAGTCTAGCTTCGGTCAAAAACTAAATAATTTTCTATTAAATCGAGGCGGATTTTTGGTTCAATGTAAAAACTGGAACTTAGAAAATTGAAACAGATCGTTAATCAAACTTTTTATGCGTAATTAAGGCTTGTTTTCTTATAGCACATAAAAGATTCAGACAAACTACTTGTTGATAGCTCCAAAATAAAAAAAAGTCTCCAAGAGATTTTCTATAAACTACAAAATTAAGAAGAAATTCTAATTATGTAACAAGAAAAATGACTAACCTCTTGAAGCTACCAAGAAAGTCTCCCGTCGTCGCCCTTAGGAGGAAGAGAGACGCTAAATCTAGATCTGACTTGATTCACAGCTCGCGCTCTATAAAGCAGTTTTCTTCACGGTAATAATTAAATAAGACAGCTAGCAATTGGCAATATAAATAAGAACGTGCAGTCGATATATATTAGGTGAATATTATATATAGTTTTCAACTGTTAATTAGACTTAATAATTTTCCGCTTCAAGTACAGCAATGATAACTTTTAAACTTATTTTATTTAAAAATCTAAAATTAATTTATGTTCAAGGCCCTTCTTCTGGTGTTGATCTCATGGTCGCTGGCTTGCAGATCTTCCCTGTTGACCGGCTCGCCAGGATCAAACATTTGAGAAGACAATGTGACAAGGTATATACACAAAACACTTGCTTCAATAATCTTTTTATATCAAATGAGACTTTATAGTAATTTTCTTGATTTACAGATCCGTAGAAGCGACGTTATCCTCAAGTTCTCCGGTGTTGATGCTAGTAAACTCTCTGGAGCTACGGTTAAAGTTAGACAGACAAGGAACAGCTTCCCTGTCGGAACTTGCATCAGCAGATCAAGTATTGATAACGAAGATTTCGTCGATTTTTTCTTGAAAAACTTTAACTGGGCGGTTTTCGGTAACGAGCTGAAATGGTACTGGACGGAGCCAGAACAAGGGAAGCTTAACTACCAAGACGCAGACGATATGCTCAACTTGTGTAGTAGCAACAACATACAAACAAGAGGACATTGTATCTTTTGGGAAGTCCAAGCAACTGTTCAGCAATGGATCCAAAACATGAACCAAAACGACTTAAAAACTGCGGTCCAAAACCGCTTAAACGGTCTTTTAAACCGTTACAAAGGGAAGTTCAAACATTATGACGTGAACAACGAGATGCTACATGGATCATTCTACCAAGACAAGCTAGGCAAAGACATAAGAGTCAACATGTTCAAAACCGCACATCAACTAGACCCGTCCGCGACATTGTTCGTGAATGATTACCACATAGAAGACGGATGTGATCCAAAATCCTGCCCCGAGAAGTACATTGAGCATATTCTTGACCTGCAAGAAAAGGGTGCGCCAGTAGGAGGAATCGGGATTCAAGGCCATATCGATAGTCCTGTGGGTCCAATTGTTTGTTCAGCTCTAGACAGACTAGGAATCCTCGGTTTACCGATATGGTTCACGGAGTTAGATGTCTCATCCATTAATGAACACATCAGGGGTGATGATTTAGAGGTAATGATGTGGGAAGCTTTTGGACATCCCGCGGTTGAAGGTATCATGTTATGGGGGTTTTGTGAGCTGTTCATGAGCAGAGACAACTCTCATTTGGTGAATGCGGAAGGTGATGTGAATGAAGCTGGTAAAAGGCTCTTGGGTGTGAAGAAAGATTGGCTCTCTCATGCTAATGGACATATTGATCAAAACGGTGCGTTTGCGTTTAGAGGGTACCATGGAAACTATGCTGTTGAAGTGATTACTAGCTCGTCTCAAAAGGTTCTTAAAACGTTTGTTGTTGAAAAGGGAGATTCGGCTCAGGTTATTACTTTGGATCTTCAAGGTTTGTGATGCTTTTGTGTGATTGATGCATGTGTGTTTATTTGTGTGTATATCTAATTTCAAATATTGTAAAGCTGTGGTGTTGGTATATTGTGTGAATAAAAACTTTACATCAAAAGTAATGTTTTTAGCATGGTGATTTGCTTGTTTTTTGGAATTTGAAAACATAATAGTGAAACGACACTGGAAAAAAAATATAAAACACATGTTTTTAAGCTAAACATAATCAAACCTCAATTTTTAAGGGACAATTTTAATATTTACCAAATTATTGGTATCACTTTTCATTTTTACCTTCATTAGTGAGATAGTTTCATAAACACTAGTTTTTAAGAAGTAAATTTAAAAAAATAATAATTAGAATCTTAAATTTTACATTTTTAAACCCTACTCTTTCCTATCTCACCACTCAACTCTAAAACTTAAGTCTTAGATTAATTAAACAAAGAATTATAAATGTGTTTTTTCTCTTAAAAATAAAGGTAAAAATGATTAAGGTAAACATAAAATGTAATACTAGAAAAATAATATTTTTGATCACATTCTTAAGGTTAAAATAATTTTATAATATTCATAATTTAATAAGAAAATCACTAATATATATATATATATATATATATATATATATACATATATGAACTTGTTATTGTTTATGATATCACATCATACATCATCTAGTGCTTTCTATTATCTTGACACCTAACAACATCCGTCTACTGATAATGAGATGATAACGTTAATCAATATAAAAATGCTTACCATTTTTAATAATGTAGAGGATACAAACAAATGAAAAATATGAAATGTCAAATTTTTATCTACCATAAAAAAAGTTATACTAGGTCTATTTCAATAATTACATCAATCTGATTATTTACATTAATCTATTAAATATAAAATATTCCTTATATTTTAATTTTTATTATGATATTAATAATAAATCAGTTACAACAAAATCTATTGTAAAAAATCTAACAGGATTTTACCAAAAATTTAAATATTTTAAATGAATAAATTTATTAATTTAATAATTAGTAATATATTATTATTTTAAATTAAATTAAATAAAAATTTATTATATAAACAAATTTTATGTTATTTTAAAAATTTTATAAGTATAATTTATATTATATTAAAATTACAGTATGAAATATGAATGAAATATGAAAATTATTGATTTAATACATAAAATATAGTTTAAATTTACAATTAATAAAATGAAAAATTACCAGGTGCAAGTTGAAGTCTAGTTTGTCATTATAATATTAAACACCGATGCCAATCTTTTTGCTAGATTCATTTTCTATGGAGCGTTTAAGGTTTCACCTGCAGGAGAACACACAGTCCATTCTTTCTGAACAAGATAAATTGCCAAATCTAATCAAAAATATTTCCTAAATCTAATTGTACTTGCCCTACACTTTGAAACAGAAACCTCGCTTAAAGGGGTAGTCTCGACAATTCCATCACACTAAGGACATGACCGGTTTCTCTGCTATCACCCGCAAACGTAGCTTTTGCGAATTATAGTGGTTGTTGACGTTTTGCAACAATCATAGGAAACGCTTTAAATCGCTTTAAACCGTTATAAATTTCTAAAATCCAAAAGCTGGTTCAAACTAACGTTTGCGGTTGCGAGTGGTTGCGGAAGGATAAATTTTTTTTTTTTTCAAAAAACAATAGAAATATAAAATAAAAATATTCAATTAAAATAATAGAAATACCAAAAATATATTATATTTTAATTTATTTTATAATACTTTGAACAAATTTTTTTTTATAATTTAAAAAAAAAATTAATAGTATAATTTTATAAATATAGTTTTTATATTTATTATAATAATATGTTTTTTAATATTTTATAGTAATATAAAATGTAAATATTGTTAAATTATATTTAACCACTGTTGCAATTGGTAGTTAACCAGTCATAAGTATCACACAAATGCAACAATTTTTAACCGCTGTACCAGTCGTCCAATTTTTAACCTTTGCGGTTACACCAGTCACGCCCTAAGTTATAAACAGCATATTTCATTGTTATTGGCACTTAATTAATTTCACTATT
Organism: Moricandia arvensis; assembly: GCA_905132765.1. Lineage (NCBI taxonomy): Eukaryota > Viridiplantae > Streptophyta > Magnoliopsida > Brassicales > Brassicaceae > Moricandia > Moricandia arvensis. Next base: position 10,361 of record CAJHQP010007426.1, on the reverse strand, counting down.
TTCCTTTATTTTTGAGCAAATTATCCCTATATAAAATAGTTAGTCATGTATTTGTCTAAATTATAATACTTAATATTAGGTTTTTATGATGTTTTCTAAACAGCATATTTCATTTTTTTGTAGTTGTCAAGCTAATTTTTATTCCTTGCTTTTTAATACAAAAAAATCCGGACCACTCAAACGCAAAATACACACAATATCGCATATGCTTTAAATATGCGGTTGATGTTATTTTCAGTAACCTCCTTCATCTGAAGAGAAACAATGATCAGTGTCAATCAATAAACGCAAATACTGATTCGAGAAAAGGGTGCACGAACCAGATCAGACCGGTACTTGTCAAAGTGGTACACTTGAACCATTCTGTAACAAATAACTCTAAGTAGCTGGAATAGCTGCTGAATTTGGGATTAAATAAAACCCTGAGCACAAGAGTTGTGAACTGAAAAATTGGATAAATTTTATAGCAATCTCAAATAAATTTATTCCCTTGGTTATTGATGATTCTCAGACTGAGTCATTGTGATATGAGGTCAAAAGTTAGTTTTCTAGAAGCAGATAAAATGGTGAGAGAGAGAGCTTCCATCTTCCATCTGCACTTTCCAACTGAAGTGGAAGTAAATCGAAAAGGAAAGCAGAAGCATATACCGCTCTGGTACAGTATTGAAAGGTCGAATAAAATCAGTAATCTTCACTCAAACAATTGAACATATAAGAAAAGAGTTTTGCTACAAACCACCACAAAGTATTTTTGTTCTTCGTCATAATGCCAGAAAAGATAAACGTAAGTCTTGATTAATTATACAATAATCACACAAGATTGCATAGAGATTATTATTCGGTTGATTCGTCGATGCCCAAGTTGGTGAGAGATTTGCTTCAGATCAGATCCATCTACAAAACATAAAAACCCAAAGCCAATCGAGTTCAGCAGAAATTTACTTCCTTTTTTTTCTTAAAGAAAACAAACAGAGAATTGATATTAGAAAGAAAAGATGTTTTACCTGGGGCGTTGTTTGTCGAATTTAACCGAAGGGATGTGTTTGACTTTGTAATAATCTTCGCCTTCCTCCGACAGGCTCTTCTTCCATTTCTCTCTTATTCCATACAACTTAAGATCCTCCAAGGAAGTGATGAATCGAAGTCCATCCGGAATCTCCTTTAGTTTTCCACAATAACTAATAACAAGAGAATGGAGAAGGGGCATGGAGCCTTCTTCTACTATCCACTCTTCCCACTCATCTAGGTCAAAGAACTCAAGCTTCTGCAATTGAGGAAACCCTCCTCTCGAGCAAACCATTCTCCTCCCACTGAAAGATCCCAACCCTAATTTTACCTCTTTCAGTTGACTCAACTTCTCTAGAATCGGCATTGGATCCTCCTTCAAACAACTCCTGTATAGAACCAGGCTTGTTAGGCGAGAAGGGAACTGTAGTTCATCAGAGAGCAATGGAATCCATGTAGTCAACTTCAGCCTTTTGAGATTATTGAAGTCCAATAGAGTGCTCCATTCTTTCGTCCCCTTTGCCCCTTCATATTCTATATCAAGACTTTCCAGGTGTCTCAATCCATCTATCGATGCAGAAAGAGTTTCTAAGCTGGTCTCATCAGTTATCTCGAGTTGAAGAGTCCTCAATCTGGCCATACCACGAAGATCCTCTACATCGCAGTACTCTGTTGAGAAATTAACCAAGGTCTCCAAGTTTACTAGATGATTTAATTCCAACTTTGTCTTCTTTCGCATACCCCGTGGTAATGCAAGGTATCTCAATTCTTTCATCCCCAAAAAGAAGTTGTGCGTGGGTAAATAAAAACACTCAATTCCATCTAAATTTAGATAGATCAGCAACTTTAGATTTTGTAGAGAAGAGGGAAGATGAGATACCCTTGTAAACATCTTTTAAGTTCAGATATCTTAAGTGGATGAGCTTTCCAATGCTATTAGGTAACCTCCTTCCTTTAAATTTGGCTCCAGGAAGATGTAGTACTCTCAGAAGTTTCAACCTTGTGAAGCCTAAATTCGAAACACTCCATCTCCAGTCCATGATAACCACTAGAGATCGAACCTTTGAATTATTAATATCTCTCTCAACTACCGGATCATGTGAGACAAACCTCCGTGATGTATTAAGAGACTGAGAGTGTGAAGTTGGAGAGCTGGTACCAACAATATGTAGGAAATTTTCTTCTTTGGCTTTAGACAAACAGATTTCTCTCATCAAGTCATGTAACCGGCATGTTTCAAATCTCCAAGTGGTTTTGTCTCTTTCAGATATAACCATATTTCTTCTCACCAACTCTTCTATGTAATTATCTCCAACATCTCGAATGCTGTCTCCATTGTCATACCTAAGTACTCCTTCTGCAGCCCAAAAATAGGCCAAATCTTCCACATTTATCTCGTAATCCTCTGGAAAATGGGCCAGGTAGAGGAAGCAATACTTCAGATAACCAGGCAACTCTTCAAAACTTAGGGACAATACATGGTAAATTGAATTGTTGTGGTCTTCGCTGAAATAGTTTCTTCCAATGAGATGAGATCCAATATTCATTGATACTCGTTTCCAATAGTCAACTCTGTACTTCGGAGCTAACAAGCCTCCTAACACTTTGATAGCCAAAGGCAATCCCCGACATTGTTCGATCATCTGCTCACCCATCGTTTTCATTTCCTTGTCAATGTCAGTTAAGTCTGCAAAGCATCATAACACAAAATGAATCTCATTGTGATCAAAAATGGAAAACAATTTCCCTTCATTTGAATGTTTACCAGATGCATCTTTAATAGGCATTGCTATTCTTTGGAAAAGTGTCCAACTATCTAGTTCAGATAGACAGTTTTGTTTAAAGTTTCTACATGTTTCTCCACGTCCTACGACACTCTCGTTTCGCGAAGTAAGTAGCACCTTCGAACCTGCAAAACATTTACTCGCGTATTAGTAATATAACACAAAGATCATAATAAGTGAGTTTGATCTGTAATTTAATCACCTGGTTTGAATGGAAATATTGGCTTAATTAGGTCCCAATCTTCTTCTTTCCATATGTCATCTAATACAATTAATGAGTTAGAATTTTCCAACAATTCAAAGAGTTCATTTCGGAGTGTAGTTTCTTCCTTCTTCATGACCTTTTCCCTCTCTTCTCTGGGTGTGAAATTCAGATAAATCTTTTGCCAAACATTCTTTCGCTGAAATACTTGTGAAACACAAACCCATGCAAGTCTATCAAACTTCTCTTCAACCATCTTGTGATTAAAAGCTTGTCTGGCCAGAGTTGTTTTCCCAAGACCTCCCATCCCAGTTATGGAAACAACTTGAACATCATCTTCCTCCACCAAATATCCCAACAATTTCTCAACATTTTCTTGTAGCCCCACTGGATTTCTTTCAATGTCCCTAGCATATTCTTCTCGGATCTGCCTTTTCCTTTCTTGAAGAGGTTGCATATAATCGCCATCATCAATAATTTGTTTTATTTGAAAACTTTGCATAACACTAACCACTTTCGAGATCCTCTTACTTATGCCTCCGATATCCAATGAAATTTCCTTACGATCTGTAATAACACATGCAAGTCTTCTGATACGCTTCTTAATGCCACTTGTTTCTCCAAATTTTTCTTTAAGAAGAAAGTTTTCAATGATATCCTCTGCATCACAAATAACTCCTTTAACCTCTTCCACACAGTTTCTGACCATGGCACTTGTATGTATCTGCCCATCTGCATCTTTCATAAAAGAGTTCAACAAGTTTAGATCACTTCTTAGTTCAGCTACTTGATCATCAAGTCCCTTAAACTGCGCATATTCTTGGCTCAGTAGGTTCCAAAGCTTTTGTATTCCAAATGACACCAGTTCCCCAGCCATAATGGCTCCTGTTTAAGTTAAATGGAGATAAGAATCAAGTTTCATAATATAGTCGAACAGTTATAATCGCATGAAACAAATATCAAAATTCTGTAAGAGGTAAAACAAAGCAATATGTAATTTTCAAATTCTCTTTAAATCTTATAATTGGTGATGAGGATTCTATATTACATGGTGATGGTGGATTTAAAAAAAGTATTAAACAAGAAGCATGGCGTTCGGAGATATTCAATTAAACAAAGCTTATAACTTGACGATTACAAGTGACGAGAGGTTTATACAAGTTCTGATTTTTATTAAGATATATTCCCATATATCTCGTTCATACTTATTTATTAGCTTATTTCCTTAATTCAACTGTATTAGATTTTTTTTATGTCAGATTGTATTAGGACCTTATGACTTGTATACAAAGAGATCTTGAGGTCATAAATCAATAAGACAAAATTTTATATCTCTTACATAACTTCTCATGGTATCAAATAGGGATGGGTGTTCGGATATCCGTTCGGGTTAGAATCGGGTATTTCGGATTTTTGGGTATTTCGGTATAGATATATAGAACCCGTTTAGATATTTCTATAGTTCGGGTCGGGTTCGGGTATTTTTAGTTTGGGTTCGGTTATTTCGGGTCGGGTTCGAATATTTAGATTTTGAAAGAAGAAATTTCTTAAGTTTCCTGTATTTAAAAATATTACTTTCACTTAAGTGATTTATTACTTTTTAATAGATTGGATGATTAATATATTTGGAGATAACATTTCAAAAATAGAAAGACACTGATTTGGTTATTGTTTTAAAATTTGGTTGTAACTTTTTTTAATACATGAAACAAAAAGCTTGACATGCATTTAAGTGAGTATCAAATTAATTTGTCTGTAATTATATGTATATACTATATGATTTTAAAGTATGTATAACATTAATATAAATATTTTAATAAAATGAGAGATATAAGCTAGTAATATAAAGTTAAATATATTTATGTTCGGTTATCTTCGGATATCCATTCGGGTTCGGATATCCAATATCTCTTAAATCAGTACCCATTCGGGTATTTTGTTACTTTGATTCGGATTTCGATTCGGGTTTTCGGGTCGGGTTCGGGTATCGGGTAAAGTGCCCATGCCTAGTATCACAGCTACTGACTTTAAGCAATCGATTTCAAAGCGCAACTCGATCTTTGATTTTCAGACTTTCGATCTCACGAAATCAACTCTCGAACTCAAACCCTTGAAACTCGAACTCTCGACTAGAAAGAACAATGTCATGAACTCTTGCAACGACTTTGAACCAAAGAACAATCTCTGCATGTGATTTAATAGCTGGTATAATCCTGGTGCAGTTATCTCTCAACCACTGCTAAACGGACGAAACTATGATGAATGGGCTCAAAACCTACGTGTAGCTTTGAGTGCTCGAGAGAAATTTGCTTTCATTGATGGAAGCATACCCAAACCTCCTGACGAGTCACCCAATCATGAAGACTGAATGGCTAATAACATTTTACTTTTTACATGGATAAAACTCACCATCGAACCTACTCGTTCTAACATCTCTCACAAAGAAGTGACTAAGGACTTATGAGATCACATCAAAAGACGTTTGCTCTTAATAGCAGAGCTCGCTATCAGCAGCTTCTTGGATCTCTCGCAAATTGTCAACATATGGGATCCTTGGTAGAGGATTACTTCGGACGACTAACTAAAATATTGGATTCAATGGCCGAATGCATGACAAGCAAATTATGTGGATGCGGAAAGTGCGAATTTAGTCTGGTGGCAGCACACGAAACAGAGCGTGACACCAAAAGAGTTCACGACTTCTTGTTTGGACTAGATGATGCAATTCAAGGAGAAGTGTGATCACAAATTTGTGCTTAAATTCCTATTCTTGATCTCGACACTATATACCAAACTATAGTCCAAAAAGAGACCGTTTAGGTGAATGCGCAGAGATACCCACCAGAAGTGTTAAGCTTCACAGCTCAGACATAAAAAGCTTGACCTCTTCGAACTATCGATAGTCAAACAATGACTCGCGACCACGGTTTTACAACCCTGATGCGAAGTACACCAGATGGGGTTGCTATGCCATCGCACAACAACCTGCTTCTGTGTGGTTGGATTTCCCGATTGGTGGGGAACAAGACCGCAAAACTGGAACAACTATCAAGGAGGGAAGAACAAAGTGCAATCAACGGGAAAAACTATTCCTCCACGAGCAAATGTTTCACAAAGGTTATACAACCAAAATTGCAGCAAACTTGGCTCTTACTGAAGCATATTGACAAGGTATAATCGGATTCTCCGACGCACAGTGGCAAACCTTAGTAAAACTCATGAATCCACAGAAGAGAAACAATGATACTCGACTCAGTGGTAAGGATGACAAACCTCTTTGAATCTTGAACATATGGGCCACTCATCACATGACCGGACTACTTGATCTTCTTGACGATTTACGACCAGTACCACCAGTCTCCGTGAAGTTACCAGCTGGAGAGAATGTCTGGTCTAATCAACAAGGCACCATTCGACTAATATCTTATGTACACTTGAAAAATGTGTATTATGAGTGGCCCATGTGTCCAAGATCCAAAGACACCAATTTCATATCATTCGGCCAACTCCTAATCGATCACTCTCTTGTTGGAAAAGTTACTGATAGACTTATTGTTTTGTAAGACCGCATCACGAGGACACTGATTGGAATGGGTGAATGTGGGAGTGAGGGATAGTATCACTTTAGAGGGATGGAGACTGACTACATTCCAAACAATTATCGCTGATGAAAGAGTCTTATGGCATAGTCGTCTTGGTCATCCATCTTCTTGAATTTTTGGATTAATATCAGGTCTTAGTCTTAAATCCAGTAGTGTTTCACTTTGCTTATCAAATTGTGATATTTTTTTCAATCAAAAAGACAAGAAACTCGTTTTCCGAGAGTTATAATAAAGCCTTTTAATTAATTCATTGCGATCTTTGGAGATCTTATCTTAGTTCAGCGTTTTTCGGCTCAAGATATTTCTTGACCATAGTTTATGATTACTCTCGAGCAGTATGGCTTTATCTTCGTCCGGACAAGTTTGAGGTTTCAGCTTGCCTTCGGGACTTCCTGGCATTCGTCAAATGACAATTTAACCACGATGTAAAGATACTCCGAAGTTACAATGGAACTGAATTCATGTGTCTCTCACTGAGTTCTGTCGTGAGCAATGCATTATTCATGAAACTTCATGTGCTAGGACTCCACAACAAAATGAACGCATCGAACATTGACATATCTTCAACATAGCTTGCGCATTGAGATTCAAAGCTGGCTTACCAATCAAGTTTTGGGCTGAATGTGCTCTCATGATATGCTATCTAGTTAATCAAACACCTTCTAAGCTGCTACAAGAAAAAAACACATTTCGAGATGCTATACGAATGACCTCCTGCGTTTGATCAGCTACGTGTATTTTGATAATTATGCTACGCCCACAACTTGGATCACAATGGTGACAAATTGCATCTCGTAGTCGACGGTGTGTTTTTCTTGGCTATCATTATGGCAAGAAAGGATGGCGTCTTTATGATCTTGAAACAAAGTATTCTTCACATCTCGAGATGTGTTGTTCTAGGAAGAAATTTCTCTTTCCTACAGAAACCAACTACGGACAACACATCACCGAGTATTGTCAGTACGACGAATAATATATTGACAATGACACAACTCATCAATGAACCTGGCTATGCTATAGACATGATGACCACAACTCTATCTGATGTTACTAAAGTATGAACAATGAACTCATATACTCATCTTGACACTACTGAACCTAAAACCGAAAACAAATAAACGACTGATACCAAAATTTTAGGCGCAGTCTTCGACAAAAGACACCATGGAAACAACTTACCGATTATGTTGTTAATACTATCACCACAGTCTCCGCAAATACAGTCTCAACCACTCCTCACTCTCACTATAACAACACCTCCATCGGCATCATTAGGTACGGTTTATCCTCTCTTCCAGTATCATACCTATGAACGATTCTCTTACTCTCATCTCAGCTATCTAGTGGCTCTAACTCTCACTGTTGATCCATGATCTTTTCAACAAGCTATGAACGATAAATTTTGGAAAGAGGCTATGCGTTTGGAGATAGATGCTTTGGAGTTAAACAAAACATGGGATTTGGTGGAGCTGCCACATGGAAAAAGAGCTCTCGGATGTAATGGGTATATCAAATAAAGTTAAAAGCTGATGGAACTGTCGAACGATATAAGGCACAACATGTTGTTCTTGGTAACAATCACGTTGAAGGTATTGATTGTGGTGAAATCTTTGCACCTGTTTCAAAAATGACTATTGTTCGCATTTAACTCGACTTATCAGCAGAACAAGACAACAAAGTACATAAAATGGGCGTACACAACGTGTTTCTTCACGACGATTTAGAAGAGACAGCCTACATGAAACTAAATCCTGGTTTTCGATCCGATTCTGACAAAAAGGTTTGTCGTTTGCGCAAATCCTTATATATTACGGCGGGCGCCTCGATGTTTGTTTGCTAAAACTCACATAGCCTCTTCGAGCATTTTTTTGAGTAAACACGAAGTGATCACTCATTTTTGTCTCTACTAAAAAAGTCACACTTTGAGTCTTGGTATACGTCGATGATGTTATCATATCAGAAAATCCGCCTTATTCAATACCGGATTTCCAATCGTACTTGTCTACTTGCTTTCATATGAAAGATCTTGGATTTCTGAAATACTTTCTAGGCATTGAAGTGGCGGGCAATGCTGGTGGACTCTATCTTTGTCAAAGAAATTATTGTCTGGTCAGAATGCTTGGTTTCAAATCTGCTGGTTTCCCACTTGATCAAAATCACCGTCTCACTTGAGATGATGGTCCTCTTCTACCCGAAACAGAAAAATATTAACGCCTTGTTGGCCGATTAGTATACCTTGGCTCGACTCGACCTGACCTTGGCTACACAATACACATTTTTACTTAATACACGCAAAAGCGAATGATCAACCATTGGGATGCTGCTATGCATGTGATCAAATATTTAAAAGTCACTCTTGGACAAGGAATCATGTTACATGCAGCCCTTCCGATAAACATTATTAGGTGGTCCAATTCCGGCTGGAGCGGTTGCCAAGCCTCTCGACGATCAGGCACTGGATGGATAGTTCAAATCGAGTCTTCTCTTTTCTTTTGGAAATCTTAGAAGCAAGATACAATTGCCTTGTCCTCAACCGAGGCCGAATATAGAGAAATGACTTAAGTTGTTCGAAAATTGAAATGTATCAAGGGCTTACTTCTCGACTTTGGTATCTCTCATACAAAAAAATGACATTACGGTTTGATAATCAGTCAGCAATATAACTTACCGCTACTCTAGTGTTTGACGAGCAAATTAAACAAATTGAATCAGAGTGTCACTCTATATGCGATCATATACTTAATGGCACTATTGATACCTTACATGTTGCCTCCAAGATTAACTGAAAAAATATTCTTTCAAAGGCATTAGGACGAAGTAGTTCAACATTTTTCTCTAATTATCTATTAGCTTATTTCCTTATTTCGATTGTATTAGATTTCCCTACATCGATAGTATTAGGACCTTATGACTTGTATATAAAGAGACCTTGAGGTCATGAATCAAGACGACATAATTTTATATCGATTACATAACTTCTAATGCGGTATCAGAGCTTAAACACACTCTGCCCAACTGAATCGAAATTGATCTAGCCCATCGAAAGAGGCCTGATCGATCATCGACCTAACCTAAATGGTTCAGTGGTTTGACTGAATTGAATCATAGACTGGGATATTGTCAAGATTAACCTTTATAAGAACCATCATCTCGAATGAGGGTGTACGAATATAACCTCAAACATCGAGAGTTTAACTGAGATATGAATAATATGTAAAGGGTTAGGTCTAGTTTATTTATCACCAATTGATTTTAAGTTAGAATCTCATAACATGGCTCTGATACTGCGTAAAATTTTATGGACTTCCAATTTAAAACCAATTGTTAGTAAGTGGAAGGATCCAAGACCCTTATATATTACTTAAGTCCCTTTCATATTTTTAATGTGGGATCTTTTCTCCAACACACTCCCTCGAAATAATGGTGCATATGACTATTAACATCTCAATTATCCATCGAGAATGAAGAACGGATAGAACTTAATACATAAGACATGTTTGTTTGCTCATTTGTCATTTTCATTCAGATTACATTTTAATGTTCCATTGAAATGATCCATTTGAATTTTGTCCGTTTCAATTGCAGACATTTATTTGGATAGAGCGTTGATATGTTGTGATTTTGCATAGTTTTAGCTTTGTATTTTCATATATATTCATGCATTAATCTTATATTTATTCGCATTTAGAGTCTATTACATGTTCATTTGCATCTTGTAGGTGTTGGATGAGATATTTGGAGCTTTGGAGGTGATTAGAACACAAAAGG
>CAJHQP010007425.1:0-32327 GCA_905132765.1 Moricandia arvensis | reverse complement strand
TTTATTTCGCCTAACTTACCTGACATGCCTAAACCGCTCGCAAGAACATCACAATTCTAACGAGCTGGGGGCTAACTGTTGGGGTCAAAATCGGTTACGATGGAATCAACATCAGATACTTGCCGAGAAATGTCCTCTTTGAAAAAATAGAGATAATATTTTGAAAAAAGAAGAGCGGGAAAATCGGAATAGAGTTTCGCATGAACTCTGAAAAGGGTTCGCCCAATAAGTCCTAGAGAAATTCTACTCTAGGCCTCGGATAAATGGATCCTCAAGCATCGAAACAGCGAAACGAGTATAAGGCTCGATCTTCCAACTCACCAAACGGAAGAATTGGAAAAAGCAAGTTGTCCAACTCGCCGAACGGGCGAGTTGGACCGCACCCGTTCGGTGAGTTGGACCAGTCCAACACGCCAAACGGTCGAGTTAGATCGACCTAGGCCAACCAACTCGCCCGTTCGGCGAGTTAGACTGGTCCAACGCGCAGAATGGTCGAGTGGGCGACATGATCCAACCAACTCGCTGAATGGGCGAGTTGGACCAACCGAAGCCAAACAACTCGCTGACGGGTCTTTCTGCCAAGGCTTTACATGTTGTTTCACTCAAATCGCAGATTCGGAATGAGATCTTCTCTGCTCTCTTTTCGTTTTTATCAATTCATTGTTATATCGTTTGTCCTCACTGTTTGGTCACTTGACATTTTGGCTTAGCTAAAATATGGGACCTCTGGGAAAGTTAGGTTTATCTTGCCTTCCCAAATCAACGAAAATCGACAGTGCGAATTACGGTTCCCACATTAAGTATAGGACTTCTGACTTGTTTTATTTTTTTGTTGCAGCTGATGTTCCAGGTGTATGACCTATATAAATACTCAAAGTAACACGTCAGGAGGTTTAGTACCCTAAGCAATCAGGAACTAGCATGGTTGGAAAGAGAAAACTGAAAAACACTAATTCCAAACAACGCCACCATGGGCGACAATGGAAATTAGAATGAAATCACTCCTGATATGCAAAGGATGAAACATCAAATTCTCCAGATGCAACAGACCATCCATCAGTATCCGGCTGCGCATCAACCTGCGCAACAGCAGCAACTAGAGCAAGCTGAGCAGGCTTCTCCGATTAGGCAGAGAATCCTCGCGCACAACTTTCCTACTACGCACTCTGCCACTGATCCACATGCCTGTGCAAAGCAAAACTTTGAGATCAAGACTGCTATGATATTATTGGCGCAGAAGAATGTGTTTCATGGATTTCCTGTAGAAATCCCAATGGATCACATTGAGAGGTTTGAAAGGATCCGCAGCACAACTCGCGGTAATGGAGTCACTCTTGATTTCATCAAGTGTGTGATGTTTTCATTCCCTCTAGCTGTTAAGGCTTCAAGAAGGTTGAAGTCACTGCCAACCGGTTCTCTTACATCATGGGAGCTGGTTCGATCAGCATTATTGGGAGACTTTTACACCAAGGCCAAAACGGTTGCACTGTGGACAAACTTTCATCGTTTAAGCAGCACGCTGACGAACCATTTTATGAGGCTTGGGAAAGGTTTAATCATTACCGCATAGAGTGTCCTCAACATGGATTTGAAAATGATCATATTCTAGGTATCCTCTATGATGGAGTCGACTGGGAGTTTTGGAATGCACTGAACTCGACTAGTAAGGGAGAGTTCATGACTCAGACGACAAACGGAGAATTTGAGGTGATTACGAACATGGTTACGAGCTCAGCTAATAAATATCATGAGCATGATCGATCCAAGAAGTTCAACAGTATCGATACTTAGTGGAGAGATGACTTGACAGCCAAGGTTGATTTGTTACTGAAAAAATAACCAAGAAAAAATCTACCTTGTGAAGGAAATATGGACTGAACAAATATATCAGGAGGCTGTAGAAGCGGTTCAGAAGGACGATCAACAAGAGGTTAATTATGTCAATGGGGAATGGTATGTTCATAATTGATGTTTCAATCAGAAACTCAATTTTATGAATACCCACAGTGTTTCTCTTACCGAGGGACCAATGTAGATAACCATGCCGATCAGACCTACCCGACGCAGAACAAGCAAGTGCAAGGTTCATAATTTCAGAGGACTTTTGCACAAAGATTTCAGGGCAAGATATTTTTGTTCAGCCAAGGACAGAACCGGTTCCAATCGGCGAACCAGCATAAACGGAATAGTAACAAATTCCAAGCTGCTTCAGCCTCTGTGATCAACCCTCAATACGAGATGAAAAGCCTTAGTACTCTATGCAGTAGCTGCTCCAGAGTTAACAAGGATTAGTCCAAAATTAACAACGTCAGGTCAAGGCATTGAATCAGGCTACCACAGATATTAAACAAGGATGGGCAACATGTTTACTGACTTGAACACCAAGTATGATGATGTCAGTCACCACATGAAGAAGATTCACATTCAGCTTGCTCAAACAACTAAGAGTGTTAAGAGGCAACAAGGGACATTTCCTGGAAAAATTTAAACAAATCCCAAGAATGAACATTGTAATGCAGTGGAGCTGAGGAGTAAGAATCAGCTCTCTAACCCAGTTCCTAATAAATTCACAGCAGCTGAGAAAGGGAAGGCAAAAGAGTCAGAGCAGCTGCTCCCTAAGACTGCTCACATCGCAGAAAATGCAACAGAGCAGTCGGTTGATTCTACACATATAAGGTGCCTTACCTTGTTCCAGAAAAGAAGTCTCGCAAAGATCTGGAAGAGACGAAGTGCAAAGAGATGTTTAAGAACTTGAGCATTAAGCTCCCAAAGATTGATGTGATTCAGATGATCCATGCCATGTGCAATCTTATGAATAGATTGGTTTCACGAAAGGTCTCAATGACAATGATGTCATGTTGGTTTTGAAGGATTATAGCGCTGTTCTTTAGAACAAGATCCCAAAGAAGCTGAATGATCCTTGCAAGTTTCTTCTCTTGGTTCGGAATGGGAAGACTATTTTTGCATGCTCTCTATGCGATCTTAGCTTGAGTGTCAACCTGAAGCCCTAATCTGTTGCTAAGTGCCTTGGTTTCACGAAATTCAACCCGACCAGAATTTCCATGGTATTTTCGGATAGGTCAGTGAAGCCTCCGGTTGGCGTTTTTAAGATCTCCATGTCCAGATCAGAAATGCTATGATTCCAGCTGATTTTTGGGTTTTGGAACTTAACGAAGAGCCCAAGGATCTGCTAATTTTAGGTTGGCCATTCTTGTGTACAGAAGGCACAATCATCGACGTTTGGAATGGGAGAATTAATCTCCATCTGGGAGACCAATTGTTATGGAATTCGAGATAGATAAGCTGCTCAAGAAACAATGCTTGATGGGCAGATATTTATCATTGATGGAGATGATGCATTAGAGCCAAAAGAAGGGATGATTGAGGAAATCCTAGCTGATGGTCCTTTGGAGATCGCCTTGACAAGTGAGGAGGCGTAGTAGAGTGTCTTGAGTGTTGATGCTGATGGGTATGAAAGGATGTTGTACTCAAGAAGATGCATGCAGAAGAAGGTAGCCTACATGAGTCTAGGCGAGAAGGGAGAAGATCAGGTTAAACCGCCTGGAGGGACTGACTCTAAGGGAGCGACTGCTCCGGTTAACCAGCTCAATGAACCGTGGAGAGAACACAAGGCTTCAAAGACTGATCTCAAATCCTTACCCACAGGGCTATGGTACGTGTTTCCTGGTCCATATTCTATATACCCTTGTGATTGTTAGTTCTGAGCTGAATAATGTGGAGACTTCCTTGCATTTGTGTAAACTAAGGAAATATCATAAGGCCCTAAGATATTTTACTAGATGATATTCCTGGCATATCTCCTGATTTTAGCATGCATAGAAAACATCTAGAAGATGAATCGATGACTTATGTAGAACACCATAGGAGGTTAAGTTTAAATCTAAATGATGTTGTAAAGAAACAGATAATGAAACTTCTATAGGCTAGTGTAATCTTTGCGATTTTTTGATAGCAATAGGTTAATCCGTTCTTGTAGTTCAAAAGCTAGAATTACTATGATAACAAATGATAGTAATGAACTGATACCTATTAGCAATGTTACTGGCCATCACATGTGGATTGATTTTCAAAATTTGAATGCTGCGACTAGCAAAGACCACTTTCCACTTTCCTTTAATGACTAAATGCTTGGGAGACTCGCTAACAACCTATACTACTGCTTTTTAGATGGTTAATCAGTATTTTTTTCAGATCCCTATCCATCCAAATGACCAGGAAAAGCCGATGTTCACCTGTCCCTACGACACATTCGCTTGTCATAGGATGCCGTTAGATTTGTGTGATCCACCAGCGACTTTCAAATGCTGCATGATGAGTATTTTTACTGACTTGATTGAGGACATAATGGAAGTTATCATGGACGATTTCAGTCTCTATGGAAGCTCTTTTTTATCTGTTTTTCAAACATGTGCAAGGTGTTGCAGTGGTGCGAAGAGAAGCAACTATTACTGAAATGGGAGAAGTGCCACTTCATGGTGAGGGATGGAATTTTTTTAGGCAACAATATTTCTGAAAAAGGGATCGAGATAGACAAGGTAAAGATTGAGGTGATGATGAGCTTGCAGTCACCAAATTCAGTTAAGGGGATTCAAAGTTTCTTAGGTCTTGCCAGATTCTATAGGAGCTTCATCAAGGAGCTTGATCAAAAACTCTACGAATAGCAAAAATATTCTATGAAATTTTATCCCTAAACAATGGCTGCAAAAACTTTATATATAAGTCTAAAAGAAGGCCATGGACAATGTTGTAATATGTAAAAATTATGGGCCAAGCCCGATTCTAGAAATAGAGTCAGCTTATATTCTCACGCAGGTTTCGAGCGGCCCTCATGATAGTGTCAATCGACACTCCTTCAAAATCTCGACTCGGACTTTTGTTTTCCTGCACTGCTACGTGTTCTTATCTTTAAGTTCCAAATGGCCCCATGATCTCTACTTTACTCTAAAATGTGCCTAAACCTGAAAAGACCCTAAAATACACTCAAAATATAATTTAAAGGCTCTAAATAAGACATATGCAATGGCTAAAAACCTGTAAACCCATATTATATCAACTACCCCAAACTTATATTTTGCTTGCCCTTAGAAAAACATAGAATGTACCTACGGAAGATGTTTGAAAATCCCAGGGATTTACCTTCTCTTTAGAAAATTACCATCACTTCTGTAATGTTGCAAGCCACATCGAATCAGTGCCAACTATAGAGGCATTTCCATGCACTTAGTCTTAGCTTAGCAACCTGACCATCCAGCCGACAGCTTACCATATATCATCTGACATACCCCTCTACTTACCTCATTTCTGCAATAAATGTGTAGGCTTTATCTTGAGATTATCGATCACTTAACACATGGACTCTTACCCCAACAGGTATCTGTACACACAGATAGTGTTCCAACAATGTGTGATCATTCCTCTTAGTTAGAATAGTGTGGTCATAGGAAATTTTCCTACCCTCCTGCATCTCAGGAAATCATCTCAATCTTTTCTTTTCTTCCTTTTAGTAGATGCCAAAGAGAAGAGAAAGGGAAAACAGAGACACACAGACTTTTACAGGAGGAATCCAATCTAGCAGAAACAAGCGATTAAATTTGATTAAGGTTGGAAGTCAGCTTTGGTTCCTTAAGACATTCTTAGGAAGTGTGGATGTTACTAGCAGGTTGATCAACTTTGGCTTTTTATAATTAGTACACCGATTAGGTAGTTGGTTCCAAGAAAATTTTCATCATCCCGAACTGAATCTATTTTGACTCAATAAAGTAACTCAACGGACACTCAAAACCAAACACAATCTCAGTAGATACCTCCCCGACTTAAACAACAATGGTGTTTGATATTGGTAAGGAAATAATAAAAAACTGTAAGAAATTAAACAAGGAAAAGTAAAGTATACATGGTGTCTGATAGGAGTATTGTTCGACACAGTTAAGTAGCAGTCAATGCTCATGTTGAAGTGGTTTCGACCGACACTGTACAGTTGTCGTTCGATGCTGGTTCAGAACTGGTCATCATTGGATCTCTTTTATAATAAAGCAACTACGATAGTTTTTTAAAAACAAAAATAAAATTAAAATTAAACTTACCAATGGGATGCCTCCCACTAAGCGCTTCTTTATAGTCTTTACCTTGACGTTTTGGAGTTATAGGCTATTCTTGAGGTAAATAAGAACTTGTTGGAAAACAAGTCTCAACATCTTTTTTCCTCATCTCGAACTAAGTGCCTACAAAGCTTCTTATGGCTTTGTCTCCTCTTGTTATCTGCTGTTTCTGCTTCTCAACAGTAGCACTAATCTTATTCACTCATGTTTCCAAATTCTCCATACATCTACTCACCCATCTGATACACTTGTTTATCTGCACGTAAGTTGCATCCAGCCTTCTACAAAAATCATCAAACATCCTTTCCTCGGCTATAAAAACTTCAGCTATTATGTCTTCAACATGATCACTGCTAAATATTGTTGATGGACTATGTTAGTAGAGGTCAGGACAGTTTCTTGTGGTGTTATTGTTTCTCACGAGGAGTCCTTCATATTATGGTAAGCTCAGATAAACACTCCCTACACTTTCAAACCTTTCGAGAATATCTGTTGCATCAGACTTTGACACATTAATGATCCTTACATAATTAGCTCTCGAACAACCTTCTTGAACTCTGTAGACTCCATACTCATCTGGTGTTAGTACTATTTTTGGTCTCTGTAAAGTATCTCTAGGATGAGTAACTGATTCAAGCATTGAATCTTCTAGTTGTTTTGAAATTGCATTAGTGTCGACCGATGCTCGTTGGTTGTCGATCAAGCTGGTTGGGTATCGATCGATGCTGGTTATGTGTCGATCGATGCTGGTTGACTGTCGATCGATGCTGGTTGACTGTCGATCGACACTTCGTCGTCATCTACTTCCTCATTATCAGAATCAAGATCAACTGCCTCCAGAATCCTGTGAATCCTGGACCATCACCCAGCTCAATGTAGGATGTGCGCCCTCTGAACACTCTAACAACATCATAGAAAACATTCTCATCAATGGATGTTAGGCACAACTTATTCTTCTCCATATCGAAAAAGTTTCCTACAGTAGCCATAAAGGCTCCCCCAAGCAGGAAATATGCGTTCCACTCTATTTGAATGTCCATCACATTGAAATCCACTAGACAACATCATTACCAATTTCAACATGAAGGTCTATGATAATTCCTCATGGATCCACCATAGAGCAATCTACAAAAGTAAATGAGTCATGAGAAGGTTCGATCTTGAGACCCAACTGATTTGCCATCGCCATTCGCATGATGCACACTGAAGAACTTGTATCACATAGTGCATTTGGATAGTTGTGACCTGTGACAGTACATTGAACTACAAACTTACCAGAATCACTTTTCTTCTTCATCTTAACCACTTTCTTCATATCACCTCTAAGCTAATGAAAAATCCGATTGGTATCCTCTTTTGTCTATTTGCTCCCTCTATAAAATATCCAGAGCCTGTAGGGGTAGTAAGCCTCATCAAAAGACTCTTCTTCATGGATCCTCAGTACCGTTTTGTTGAAATCATCCATCTATTTGTCACTAGCCTCTCTCCTTAGATGCCAATGAAGTTTGATCTTTTTTTCTTCGCAATTGGAACATTTCCCTCAGCAGCCTGTTGATAAATAATAAGCTCTGGTGCATCATATTCAGGAGGATGTTGGACATAGTTTTGTTTTTGATCAATGTCCATCGTTGGCCTCGCTGGTCTCTGAGATGGCTCTCGATTGGCAAAGATATGGTGTCGATAAATAATTGGAAATTGTACTCGATATGTGAAAGGTGCATACGGGTGTCGATCAATGTTTGCGTACTGTCGATCAACAGTAGATGTCTGTCGAGAATCCACAGAACTCTGCCAGAGGTGTCTATCGTGCTCCACCGATGGTGTCAGTTGACACCAGTGTGTACTGTCGAACGACATTGAACTTTTCACTTGAAATTCGCCTTCTTCGAGCTTCTCTTGCTTCACCACTTGCTAGAAATCATTCAATGATGGCACTCATGTGGTGCTTTTTTCCAACCTCACCTTTCTCTTTTACCATGGCTACATGTCTCCTTACAGCATCACATGTTTTGACAACTTGAGTCTCCAGCTAAGAGCTTCAAACTTGTTATTCAGCTCTGAATACACAATATCTAACTTCCCATTGAAGTCTACGGCAATTTTCTGCTGTCACTCGAGAACCTGGCCCATTATAGATTCTAGTTTGCTCTCTTGAGTTGCTGTAGAATGATTCTGATAGGAAGAAGCTCCAAAATGTATTGTGAAGCTATTGTTATTGTTGTTTTTTCTGTTGAAGGGCTTATGGTACCGCGGGGTTGTTGCTGAAATTACTTCTTTGGCCAGCACCATTGAAGTTCATATTTCCACTCTGATTCCAAACCTCTAACTCTGAAAACCAGTACCACTGACGTAGTTCACATCCTCCTCGACGCTTACATCGTATGCGGCCTCAACAGCTTTCACATTCTCTGCGAGTCTGACCAGTTTATTGAAAAATTTGTGAACACTATCCAGATTTGTCTTAACTCTGCCATCTGATCCTTATCTAAGATGTCTGCCAATTTTTCCTCTTGTAATTAGTGTTCTTGGTGATATTACTAGACGTCAAGTTCTCTACAAGTCTAACAGCTTCTTCTGGATTCTTAATGTTGAGATTTCCCTCACTAGATGTGTAAAGAGTCATCTTGTAGACTAATGTGAGATCACTGATAAAGATCCAACCAGATTTACCTCATTGAAGCCATGATGCGGACAGTCTTTCTGACAAGACCTGAATCTGACCCATGAACTCTTGAAGGACTCAATAGGCCCCTGTGTAAACGTAAAGATTATGTCAGTCGGATATTTAGAAATTGCATCATCAAAGAAGTTGCACAAGAATGCTTTCTCAATGGCAGTCTAGGATGTAAGAGATCCTGATGGTAAGTGCTTAAGCCAATATGAAGCATCTCCAGCAAGTGAGTACTTGAAGAGCTTACCGAGATGATAGTCATCAGGGAATCTGTTGGCTTTAATAGCAGATACTTAATCCCCAAACTGCTCCAGATGGTCCATAGGATGTTCGTATGGTAGCCCATAATAAGGCATCTCTCTCTTGAGTGCAAAGTAAGCATGCTTCAGCTCGAATCAGTCCTCTATAAAGTGAGAAGACGAATAACAAATCTGTAGGCGTAGTATTGATCTAGACGGTCGTAGTCATCCAACGTTATGGGTCAAAGAGCCTCAGCATTCTCATAAGCTGCATCCTCAGAAATAGCTGTGGCGGTCTTAGCATTAGCAGCTTCTAGAACAGCTGCTTCTTGATCAGGGGTTACATCCCCCTGATTGTCAAGTTTCTAACCTTCTGCATTAAGCAGATGACATTCATGTTCACACATACCCCATTCGCATCCCCCTGATTGTGTCCATCAATGCTTCAGTAGTGTTGATCCTTGCTTGTTCTCGAGAGGTTTCGATCGAATAGGAAGAGGTGTCAATCGATGCTACTCCCATCTCTTTGTGGATGGTACATTCAAGTTGTGCAGGATCCAAGAATTCCAATAGATCAATTTCTTTGTTGCTTCTGGCACTGCTAGGCATGAACCTAAATGACACAAGAAAGCTTACGAGAAAACAACTATTTGCAATTTTTATCGTAAAACTTCAACAGAAACTCGAATCAAGACGAAACAAGAAACAATTTGGCCAATATCCAAAGGAGAGAGTGATGAAGATTATACGTCTAGTCGACCATCGGTGACGGACGTTTGTACGCGTCTAGTCCATGGTCGACTAGACTTTGTCAAGGGTCTAGTCGCCCACGAGCGACTAAACTTTGTTAAGGGTCGCCCATGGGCGACTAGACGTTTCATGTTTAGTCGCCCACGAGCGACTAAACTTGGAAGCGATGCGGTTATTACTTCAATTGTACGACTTGGTATGTTAGTCGGAACGAGATAGACAAGGCGATGAAAAGTTCGGATGCGATGGTTTCTTGTTTTATTTTTACTTGAAAGAGAGACAACATTTCCGCGGTAAATTCTAGACATTGGTTTCTTCATGACTGTTTTTTGACCCCAACAACATAAGACTGCTTCGTAATTTTTTCATTTCTCTCAAAAACCTTCCACAAGAACGTTTTTCCAATCATTTCATCTTTGGATAGAAATTATTTTATTCTTTGTCCGGGATGAAATATAAGAAGTTTGTTCTTGTACCCTGATGCAAATAGGCTTGGCTTATTCGTAAAGTTTCTCTGACATTTTCATCTTATATATTCTTAAGGTACGATTTCTCAGAGGATTTTAGCCGTCGATTTTGCCATGCCCGATTTTGATCCCAACAAACTCCCAGGTTCGTAAGTGGTACATGACAGGTTAGGGACAATCCAACCAGAGTCTTCCGCAACTTAGACAAGTTCATCCACTAACTCATCCCACCAAGGCAAGGCCTAAGGGTTTGCAACCCGTACAGCCTAGAGTTTTGTTAGATAAGACTAGTCAATTATTAGAGTATTCATGATATGCATATACAAAATTACTTTATTATTGTAAGAAATATCCATACATTGAAATAATTCAAGACTGGTGCGGCCTAATGTGAAATTGAGGCAACTCAAAACATCTCACATACTGTTTTAGGCATGAGAATCTACTACGGAGGTCCTACGACCAGGTGCATTCTATCCGACCATCCATAACTAAAGTTACCTGCAAAAATGACAACAAAGTTGGGTGAGCAACTTAAGGTCACTCAGCGAGTTGGCGGACTCTACCTGCAACCTAGTGACTAACCCGTAAAATCCAAAATATAAATCAATCTAGCCCTATCATACAATCAAATTTAAGGCTAAATAATCATTCATGATTCATTAACCTGAATTATTATCTTATCAAACCGCTACAAAGTTAGACCCGGCCTCCTGCCATGATCTAATTCCTAGTAACGGCTGCAATAAAATCGTCAACAAACAATTGATCGTGACTCACTTTCCACTCATCAATCACATATAATAAGACTTTTATTAACTACAACTTAAGTATAACTCGCAACAACGTATTTCGGTGTTAACACTCACTCTAGGGTTCCATAACCCTTTACTCAACACAACACTCTAACTTGGACCCTGGTGACATAGTTTTCCTCCTCATCCTCAGAAATATCCTATATCCTTATCAAAAATACTAGAAGAAGAAACTTTCAAGTGATCACAGCCCACGTTACGTTCGGGTCACCACGCAACAGCCCCAGTACATTCGGGTCACTACCGGCCGTTACACTGTCGTCTAACACTCAGCCATGGGACATGACCATGTCTATCTGGGTCTTCCTGATCTTGCGAATAAGGGGTTTCCTTGAACCCTCTGGGTACAAGGTCAAGGAAACAAGAATCCACCCCTAAACATTTCTAACATGGCGAGTTATGCACAAGCTATATAGCAAACACACTCAGAACACAATGCCCTTATGAAAAAACATAAGTAACAATGTCAACACTACTTCATACTCCACAAAATTTAATTCTAACAACTTAACGAGTTTGTCACTCCCTCACCAAGAGCTGACTAATCGACAGCTTAATCAACAAGTTTAATTAAATGAGCAAAGCTTTTAATTAAATCCAACATGAAATCTACTCAATCATACTATTACCCAGATAGAACGGCTTGCTGCTGTAAATCAATCTTTGAAGATAACGGGAACCTACACGCAAGAATATAAACTATGATGCATCTGTCCCTAGTACTAATTCATCCTTAATTTCTTTTCATCTCAGCTTAGCCCATGCTCAGTTGAGTCTAATTCCATAAATAACCATAAGGACTCTATTATGCAATAGTGTGAGCATTCTACTCTATATGTAGACTCGATCTATCCTAAGTTCCAAGTGGAACTTAAATATTACCAACTCACAATTTTCTAGGCCGGTGAGCATCTGGTTGATAGGAAAAAAGTTGACCAAACCCAACCGAGACCTCGACTGAACTGAACCCGTGGGAATGGACTAATTCTGAACTTCATAACTTGACTGTACTCTCTCTCTCTCTCTCTCTCTCTCTCTCTCTCTCTCTCACACACACGCGTCCTTGGTATTTATAGGAAGCAGTGACCAGTAATGTCTGGCCGTGTGGCCAACCAAGTGTCCGTACGCAAGTCCTGGTCGTATGCGCGGAATGTGCAATAGTCGGTTGTATACTTCCTATCCATCCTATCACCAGCCCAATCAGCATCACAATACCCCATAATCGTAGTGCTTCTTTTTCGACCCATCCAAAACACCTTGATCCGAAGCCTCTCTTTAGTACCTCGTGATCCTTTCCACCATAATCCAATGGTGAATGTTTGGAGCTTGTATGTGCTGACTCACTTGATTCACCGCAAAACAGATGTCTGGTCTTCAAATGGCTCATCTTCAAACTCACCCTCACGCAAATACTTGGTAACCATCTTCAGGGGGAGGGGGGCTAATATGTCTCCAGGGGTTCCTGATTCCTGACTCACTCAACAAAACAAAAGTGTACTTCCTATGAGATAAGAAAAATTCATCTTTAGAGCGGCATGTCTCAATCCCTAGAAAGTACTTTAACTCACTCAAATATTTGATATCAAAAGCAGATTTTAAGGAAAGCTTCAGTTGAGAGAATACCTTCCTTGTCACTTCATGTGATGATGATATCATCAATATACACAAGAATGACTATAATACCTTGCTGTCTGGAAGAGTTTGTGAGTTTCTGATCTTCTAAACCCTCTTGCCTTCAAGTTTGTGCTCAGCTTATGATACCAAGCTCTAGGTGATTGCTTCAGTCTGTAAATGGCCTTCTTCAGCCTCAACACATTCCCTGGCTTGACTAGATGCTCTAACCAGGAGGTGGACGCATTTAGACTTCATCCTCTAATTCTCCTTGAAGGAATGCATTATGCACATTCATTTGCCACAAATCCCAATCCAAGTTAGTATCCAATGAAATGACTATCCCTGTGGTGTGAAGCTTTGCTACTGGTGCAAAGGTATCCACATAATCGTCTCCATATATCTGAGTGAAACCTCTTTCAAATAACCTAGTCTTGCGCCTCTGCAACTTTCCATTTGCCATACTCGATAGTGAACACCCACTTGCTTGTTACTACCTTCTTGCCTTTTGGAAGCTTAGCTTCATACCAAGTGTCATTGACCACCATAGCATTTGTTTCATACCCAACAGAGTCTCTCCACTATTGATTCTCCATTTGCTTCCTCCTCGGACCTTATACAGTTGACCAATGAAAACAAGATTCTCTTGAGGGTAGTGTGCCAAATAACATGTTGCTTGTATAGGATGAGCAACTCCATTGATGTGGATGTAACTTTTGTGTTTACCCACTGAGATGGTTTCTTCACCCTTTTACTCTTCCTTAATCATTGAACTTTTTCTTGCATTCCATCTTGATCATGGATAGCTGAATCATGGAATGGATAGCTCAATTGTGGACAGCTTCTTCGTGGACAACTAAATCATGGATAGCTTCTTCGTGAGCATCTTTTGATTGGGTGATTCCCCCCCCCTCCCTCATGATCAGGACGGGCTGCTTCTTCTGCTTTGTGAGGAGTAGAAGATTCTCTGGTTTCTTTACTCTCCTTAGGTTGACTGATTCCAAGGATTTCCTGAATGACTCTCAGATTGTTTGCCCAATCCGAGGAAGCATGTGAGAAATCTCTAAGGTTTTCCCAAATCTTCTCATCATAGTAACCCTTTTATTCCACAACATTCTTGAGACAAGAAACCTTCTTGACTCTGATACGTAGCACTTATACCCTTTCTGCGTTTGAGAGTATCAAATGAACATGGCCTTAACACTCTTGACGTCAAGTTTGTTTCTCTGCTCACTTGGTGTCAAGACATAGCAAACGCACCCAAACACACGCAAATGATCTATAGGAGGTTTATTTTTGTTTAGTATCTGTTAAGGTAAAACATCTTGAAGGATCTTGGTTGGAATTCTACTGATGAGATAGCATTCTGAAACCACAACATCTCCCCAAAATCTCTTTGGGACATTGGTGTAGAAGATAATGCTCCTTGCAACCTCCATAAGATGTATATTCTTCCTTTCAGCCACTCAATTTTGTTGTGGTGTGTAAGGGCAGCTTTTTTGATGGATGATTCCATGTTTTTCTAAGTGATATTTGAAGGCATGGCTTGTGTATTCTCCTCCATTATCTGATCTAAAATTTTTGAACTTGGTATTGAGATCATTAGATACATAGTTCGGAAAGTTGATGAAAGCTTCTAATACCCTATCTTTAAATTGAATATCGTAGGTAAATCAGATCTATTGTTGGTGTCTTCAAGCACATACAAGTCCCCTTTGCTAACACCCTTTACAAACATACTAGACTCAATATCCTGAAAGTGAACGTCATTAGGACTCAAAATAACCTTTCAATTGAGAAGAATAGTGGCCTTCTTAATTGAAAGTAAACTAGATGAAAATGTGGGCATGTAAAATGCTTTAGACTTTTTCTCAAACAGTTTCAGGTTCCCTACACCTATAATAGGTATTCTATCACCATCTGGAATCACAACATTGCCTAAGGTATAGATTTTATGAAGAACAGAGTGAAGAACACTCAAGAACACAAAAGAGAGAGAGAGAGAGAGAGAGAGAGAGAGAGAGAGAGAGAGAGAGAGAGAGAGAGAGAGAGAGAAGTGTTTGTATCTGTAGACAAGAGAGAATAAGAAGAAAAAAAAATTTCCTTGCTTTTGTTCTACTGATATATATCAATTAAATATAAGAGAGCTGACCTAAAGAAAGGAATAAACTATGTGGGACTGGCCAAGAGACAGTGACCCTTCAGGAACGGTCCAAAAATGCACTTCTTCTTGTTCTTCTCTTATCTCGATCATGTCTCAATGTCAATACTCCCCCTCAAGCTTTACCATAAGGTTTGGTCAAGTTTGGAAACCATGGAGACATCCCTCAATAAAACCTGAGTATGCAAAACTCATTGGGACAAAAACATACTAAAGAAAAAGAGTAGAACCTCCATAGTTAGGGAAGTTATTCATGACTGATGTCAATGAGTCCAAGCTTAGGATATATGGACTCACACACCTTTGTATTTGCGGCCATAGTGAAGATGTCTGCTAACTCATCTTCAATTCTTCTGTAGCATGGTAATTTAACTCTGTATATCACCATATGTCTTACTTTGTGGCAATCCACCTCAACATATTTAGTCCTCTCATGGAACATTAAATTGAAACTATGTGTATGGCTGCCTGGTTATCACAATGCATTGTGATTGGAGCAGTGATCTCTATACCCAAATCTTTGAGAAGTTCTTTGTTCCAAACCAACTCGTTTGTAAGCTTCCTCATGGATCTATACTTGATATGCCATAATATTTACCACTTTTAGAATATGGTATATGACATATTTAGAGTATATTATATGGGCTTGGAGTCTATTTTAGAGTGCTTTCAGGTTCATGTACATTCTAGAGAACTTTGGTGATTTTAGAGCCTTTTGAGGTGCAGAACTGCACATACGCGTCAGATGTTTACCTATGGATGGAGATCTTCCCATGGTGCTATTGAGCTGATCTTTCCAGTACCACCGGTTTGAGGTCAATTAGCATTATATAGCATAAGTTATGCATGTTTTACTGAAGAGTGGTATGTCTGCCTCGCAAGAAGAACCTGGCAAGCAGACAAAGGAGTGTCGATCAACGAGCAGCCTTGTTTCCGGTTGACGGTGATCCCAGAACGCAGGCCGAGTATATTTCAAGACCGACTAAAACCCAGAAGCCACCACAAGTTACCAGAATACCCATGGACGACCAAAAAGCTTATTTATGTGTTTTCTAAGTCATTATTGACGACGACGCTCTCTACGCTGTCTTTTATTCATAATTCTAGGTTTACGAGAGAAGGGAGGAACTCATTCAGAGTTCTATTGGAACTCCAAAGGTTTTATAATTGATTTCTAATCTATTCATCTATGATTTATGTTTCTTTATCATGTTTGAGTAGATCTCCTGTTTGATTTAGGGTTTATTAATGGTACTGATGGATTAGCCAAACAATAGAATTTCTAGGGTGATTATAGATCAATCAGATTTTTACTTATTGCTTGTGTTCTTGATTAGCTACCTAGAACCATGATATGAAGATATTGATATTTGTGTGATTGCATGATCAATACTTGAAATATCTCGAATGAACTTAAGTTACAAGGGACTCTCGACAGAATGGTCTAGTGATTCTAAGTGAACCAATTGAATCTGATCTTTTAATGATTGACTAAGAAAGCAAACAATTGATGTCGTTTGCATACCATCGATCGACATTCATTCCGAGTTTGCACACGAAAGTTAAAGACTCTGAGCTTAACTTTATGATAGATATAACTTATAATATCTTTACTAACTGAATTCGTGTTCTATGATTGAAAACCCCTTGACTTCTATCCATTATAATTCACTACCTAAGAACCCTAGATCTAATAATTTATTATTATTTCTTACAAACCAATCAATTAATCAACTGCTTTGCTTTATTTACTGCTTTAAACCTCTTTGCCATCGCGACTGTATTGAGTTATTATGTGTCCACTCTCCTTGTGGATTCAATCTCTAAGTACTACAACTGGACCTCTTATATAAGAGAGTAAAGTTGCTCTAGAGTTAATTTGAGCATATCAATTTGGCACCATTGCCGCGGAACGAGGATTAGCCATTAAACTCAATTTGTTTGATTCAGTCTAGGTTATTTTTCTATTTTAGTTTACTTAAATAAAAAAAATCTTGTGTTTCAGGTACATACATCTTAGTACCAGAAAGCAATGAGAAGAGGTTTTTTGGGTTCTTCAAAGAATGAGCCTGCTGATTCACGCACTATCTGTAGGTCTACGAGGGAAGTATCAATCGACAGCCTCCAAGCAGCAGCAATCGACAGCGTGAACTAAGCATTGATCGACACCAACTCCTTGGTATCGATTGAAACTACTTATGGAAAGACAGAGAAGGTAAGGTACTCATAATGGGCTTTGATGAGAATGGGATCTTGCGAGACGAAGAAGGTCGCACTCGCAACAGTGCAGGACAACTGATTTATACACAAGAGATGTAGTCTATGATGCAATTGCTGTTGCTGGGGAGGATGACTTTGAGTTTCACCCCGACTGGAATGATTGGTTAGATCAGCATCGTATTCAGGGTCTTTCTCATGAAGATCGCAGCAAACACATCAGAGTTTTTATGGGCGAAATCGCGAGTGCTGAGCTATATATATACTCTGAGGAATACGTACTCTACAAGATTTTACCCAACACCCTCTACGGGAATGCATCTAGCTGGTCTAATGAACTGCACCTAGGATCTCTAACCTGCTGGGAGGACATTGAAAGAGCTTTCCTCTACGAATTTCTTGATGATGTTGAAGCTACTTGAGAAAGAGAGCCTAATGATAATTGGGAGATGATGCTTGAAGGTTGGCAGAAGACGAGGGACGAACTGATCATAGGAAAGCTGGCCAACCACAATATGGCAAAGGGTGATGATTGTCATGCATCTGAGCCGAGCAGAGCAGAAGAAGTTGATATTAGTGATACAAGCTCAGCATCAATCGACACAAATACCTCAACATCGATCGACACTAAGACCTCAGCATCGTTCGACACCAGCCCCTGTTGTCAGTCGATACCACTTGAAATACAAGAAAGATCGAGTTCTCCTCAAGACATTACAGACTCGACAACAAAGAGCACCAATGTATCAAGTTGTTATCTTTTATCAAGTTGTTATCTTTTCCTAGATGGAGACAAAAAGATCACCATGGGAGATTTCTTGAAGCTAGAGGATGAAAAACTGCCTCAATTTCAAGATTTGGATTCGAGTAAAGAAATCACTATGGAAGACTTCTTGGAGTTAGAAGAATGGCTTGAAAATTTTGATCGAGAGAGTTCACTGAAAGCTGAAATCGATCGACACCATCCACCTGACACCGATCGACACCATCCACCTGACACCAATCAACACCATCTACCTGACACCGATCGACACCATCCACCTGACACCGATCGACACTATCCACCTGACATTGATCAACAACATCTACCTGATATCGATCGACACTCATCGTTGAACAAACTGCCAGGTTACATGATTGAACCAGAACCAGTTGAGGAGAGAATGCACAAGTCTGAGGCCTCATACCTTACTGTCCACAAATATCTGAGACCACCCATCTGCATAGAAGGAGCTGCTGGTTTTCACAAAAAGGCGAAGATGGTACATGACCTTGTGAAGTTTGTGGTTCCCTGCGTTGTTTTTGGAATTGAATTTCTTATTCCACCAGATAGGAATGTGGATTTTGGTTCTTACATTGGGATGTTTGATGATCCTCTATACGTAGTAGCTTCTTGGAGAGATATGAGATATAGAAGTGACATCGACAAAAGGCCCAACAGAAGAAGCATCATTCGAGAGTACCACTTCATTGTCGATTGACACACGTCGCATATCAGAGCAGGATGAGTTTGAAGCGTGTTGAAATATTTTTGATAGAGGCACCACCACGAGTTCAGACAAGTCTCGGTAAACGAAGAGGAAGAACTGAAAAAGGACAAAGGGCGGTCCTCAGTTATCATTGATTCCTCACTTCTTAGATGGTGTCTGAAAATCCAGAGTGCGCAGTAGATGCTTCTCACAGCTATTTGCAAAACTTCGAGCACTCCTTATTACTGAGATGATAGAAAAAGGAGAGGAGTCTATAGAGGCTTTCACAAAAAGAGTGATGAAGCTGAAGAAAGTATTCAATGAGACTTGTTTTGGAGCAAGTTCTCATTCTCCTCCACACTGAACTAATCTCTAGAAGTCAAGCTAATGACTTAAAAGAAGCGCTTAGTGGGAGGCAACCCACAGTTAGGTAAGTTTTTATTTGGTTTTATTTTTCATTTATTACTAATTTTTGTATTTGTTTTGTTTGAGGTAAAAATCGACGAAGAAATCTGCGCAAGCATCGATCGACACTTGAGCAATGTAGATCGACGAACCATCACAAGCATTCGATCGATCGACAGTCACCATCAGCGAGCATGTATACCATTTTTCCTTGTTAAATTTTGTCCTTATGACTTATTTTCCCACCAAACTTTTATTGTATAACAATGGGGACAATGTTGCTTAAGTCTGGGGGAGATAGTTATTGGTGTTGTGTTTTCTTTTGAGCTTTAATTTTATAAGTTTTACTAAATTTTATTGAGTCAAGAAGGGGATGATGAACTTTTTAAATTTTACTTACTATCTAAGAAAGATGAACAAGCTGGACTAGATCAGCATCATTGATTCATTCATTGAACTTATAAAAAAATAAAGACATTCAGAGAAGAGAGAAAGAGGGAGGAAAGGGATCGGAGAAGAGTGCATGTGTTTTCAGAAACATGTTGGGGTAAGATTCCATGTGTCCTTTGATCGATACTCCCAAGATTTAGCCTACACATTTATTTTCAGAAATGAGGTTGGTAGAGGGGCGAGTCAGGAGGAATCAGTTGTGTTATGGGCTGGATGGATGGTTTGGTTGCTAAGGTAGTGTGTAGTTTATGGAAGTGCCTCGAAATTTGGCACTGATCTGATGTTGCTTGCAACATTGCAGAGGTGAAGGTAATAGTTTAAAAAATTGTGTGAGTCCATGTTGTTTTCAAACCTCTTGCCAAGGACTACTCTATGTTTTGCTTGAGGACAAGCAAAATGGTAAGTCTAGGGGAGTAGATATACCATGGATTTTACCACTTTTAGACCATGGTATATGACCTACTTAGAGTATATTATATTGATTTGGAGTCTGTTTTAGAGTGTTTGCAGGTTCATGTACGTTTTGGAGAACTATGGTGATTTTTGGAGCTTTTTGAGGTGCAGAACTGCACAGACGCGTCAAATGTTTAGCTATGGATGCATATCTTCCCATGGTGCAATTGAGCTGATCTTTCTACGCCAGATAGAAAGTTGAGTTATATCTCCGATGCCACTGAAGAGTGGTCAGTCTGCCTCGCGAGATAAAGTTGCTGAGAAGACGAAGGAGTGTCGATCGACGACACATCCTTGGTGTTGAACAACAGTGATCCTAGAACGCGGGCGGAATATATTTCAAGACCAACTAAAATCCAAAAGACACCACAGGTTACCAGAATACCCCTTTACGACAAAAAACCCTATTTATTTGTTTTCTAAGCCATTGTTGACGGTGATGCTTTCTACGCTTTCTTTTATTCATAGTTCTAGGGTTATGAGAGAATGGAGGAACTCATCCATTGTCCTCCTGGAACTCCTTTGTTTTTATAATTGATTTCTATTCTATTCATCTATGATTTATGTTTCTTTGATCATGTCTGAGTAGATCTCCTTTTAGATTTAGAATTTATTAATGGTACTGATGGATTAGCCAAACAATAGAATTTCTAGGATGATTATTAGATCTATCATTGGATTTGTACTTATTTCTTGTGTTCTTGATTAGCTACCTAGAACCATGATATTAGGATACTGAGAATTTTGTGATTGCATGATCAATAGTTGAAATATCTCTGATGATCTCTAACTACTAGGGACAATCGAGAAAATGATCTAGTTATTCTAAGTGAACAATTCTATCCGATCGTTTAATGCTTGACTAAGTGATATGTGCTTAAATTATCCTAGAGCTATTGACTACTCTCTCAAATAACAGATTCAGCTGTAGTACTTAGGGATCCAATCCACTGAGAGCGAGAGCAAACAATAGATTTGATAATCGACTTAGTTAAGCTAGGCAATTAATAAGACTTTAGAATAAGTAAATAGGAAAGAGTTTGGTTTGTAACAAGTAAGGAAAATATCTAGATTTAGATTTTTCAGGTAGTGAATTATAATGGATAAAAATCCAAGGGGTTTTCTCAATCATAGAACAAATTAGTAAAGATATTAATAGTTATATCTATCATATGGCTAAGCTCAGAGTCTACAAATTTCATGTGCAAATTCGTAATGACAATCGATGGATGGTATGAAAACATCATCGATCTATGGCTTTCTTAGTCAAGCATTAAACGATCTGATTTGATTGGTTCACTTAGAATTACAAGACCAGTCTCTCGATTGTCCGTAGTAACTTAAGCTCAAAATAATTTGTTCAGATAACTATCCTACTCTTGCAGTGTCAATTATCTTAATATCAGGGTTCTAGTTAGCTATTGTAGAACACAAACAATAAGCACAATTCTGATTATAGATCTAATAATCACCCTAGCAATTCTATTTTTTGGCTAATCCATCAAAACCATTAATAAACCAAAAATCTAACAAAGTAACTACTTAAACATAACTAAGCATAAAATAATGATAAACATAAAATAATGCATAAGATAAAGAATAGGGATAGAAAATCGGGTTCCAATACAAAGATTGAAAGCCCCAAAAACCCTAAACTATCATGTTTGTTATGAAAAGTCTCAAAGCTTGTAAAAAGGTCTCTTTGCATAAAACACCAGAAAAAATACAATATAAATTAGGGAAAACACATCAAGGGCAATCTTGTAATTTCTGTGACTTGAGCTTCATGTTGGGTACTTTGTTAATCAGGCTTCTGCGCGTCGACCATCAATTGACGTCAAGTGTGCATCGTCGATCGACGCAATGCTCTGTCCCGCCTCGTACTTTCCTGAATTTGACCAGCTAAGGGTTTCCTCTCTCTCTCTCTCCTCTCTCTCTCTCTCTCTCTCTCTCTCTCTCTCTCTCTCACACACACACTCTGAGCTCCAGAAAGCTTCATAATCTCTACAATGCTCTAAAATTTACTTGGACCTGAAAAGACTCTAGAACACATTCTAGACACATAACAAACTCCAAATAAGACCTATAACATGGTCTAAAGTGGTAAATATTATGACATATCAACTCCCTGAGACTTAACCTTTTGTGTAGGCTTTACCTTTGGAGTATCGATTAGAGAACACATGGACTCTTACCCCTGCAAGTATCTGAAAACACAGGCAGTCTTCTCTAATTCATTTCTTCCCTCTTTCTCTCTTCTATGAATCTCTTTATATTATTAGATTTTTCTTTTATAAGTCCAATGAATCAATGATGCTGATACAGTTCATCTTGTTCATCATTCTTTTTTGACGAAGTGTAGGTGAATAATGGGGTCACAAGTAACTTACATATCTCTCGCTTCCATCGTGTGTGATCAATCCTTTATGAATTAGAATAATGGGATCATAGGTAATTTATCTACGCATCTGCATCTTTCAGGAAATCATCACGATCTTTTATTTTAATATATGCCAGAGAGAGAGAGAGAGAAGGGAATCAGAAGCACACAGAATTTTACCTTCCAGACTTGTAGGAGGAATCTGAACCAATGTATTCCAAACCCAAAGCAAGCAAATAAGTCAAATCAGGTTGGAGTTTGGCTTCGGTTCCTTCAAACTTTTAAGAAAGTGTGATATGGTGGCAGGATGATCCACTTTAGTATCTTTGGTACCCTCTGCAATCAACAAATCTATAATGGTGCTATTGAATGGTTAGATAATAAGTAAAAACTTAAATATGATCATAATCGCTTTCTTGACTCAATAAAACACATAAGAGCAAAACTCCAAAATAGAAAGAAATATCAGTAAACCTCTGCCAGACTTAAATAACATTGTCCCCAGTTTTATCCTGTCTAGGTTTGGTGGGAAAAATTAAACATAAGTAAAAGTAATGAGGATAGTCAAAAATACCATACTCTTTTACGAGTGTAGATCGATGGTCATGTTAACTTCGACCGATGGTTGTGCTCCATCGTCGACCGATGGCTTGATTCTCGATCTTCCTCTGTTTTTTCGCATGAAAATAAAAAAAATACAAAATTTTTAAAGCCATGAAAATAAAATAAATTTATAATGTACCTAATATTGGGTTGCCTCCCACTCAGCGCTTGGTTATAGTATTTAGCTTGGTGGTTACCACTGTATGGAATAAGATGGGGGTAGATTATCACTTGTTGGAAAACAAGTGTCCACATCCTCTTTGCTCATCTAGAACTAGGTACCAGAAGCTTCTTATGGCTTATTTACCTCTGGTTCTTTGGTTGTCCATTTTTCATTGGTGATCTCAATTTGGCTCATCCTTTCCTGAAGGTTGTCAAAGCGTTTGTATAACCAGCCAATCCTGCTATTTGTAGGTGCAGATAGGTAATCAAATCTCTTGGAGATATCTTCCATCATCATATCTTGAGATGCATAAACTCATCAAATTTTTCTTCTAGCAACTTCTCAGTTACCAGTCTCTGTCTAAATGGTACGCGTGAAACGTTGATCGTGGTCGAGTTCGTTCGTCCATCGAGGGGCTTCGTCTACTTCATTCGCGTGTTGTTTTTGAATCATCTGGATGAGTAGAGTTCATATTTTGCTTCATCTCCTCCATGCACATACTTAACCAGCTAATACTGTTGTTGAATGGGTAATAAAAATCATCAATCCTCTTGTAGTAGTCATTCCTCAAAATTTCTTGGGCTTTGTAGATTCCTTGTACCTTGTTATTTACTTCTGCTCTACTGTAGTAGTCAGCTGATGGCTTGGTCTCCTCAAAATTATTTGCATAGTCTGGCAAACAAAGACGAGTATGAGCAATGATGGCTGCTCTCTGAAGAATATCTCTGAAGTCTTCCTTTGACACATTGGTGATTCGGCCATCTATAGCTCGTGCATTTCCATATTTGTCTTTGTAGACGCCATACACATCTATTTCTTCCCCATAATCAAAATTCTGTGGATCAAACACTTCAGGTTCTGATCTGTAACCGGCAAAGTCCTCTTGAAGGTGAGTGTCGCTCGACGGCAGAAGTGGTGTTTCGATCGATGCTTTGTTGTTATCTGCATGGTTGTCATGTTGATCTTGTCAGAAGATATTTCTTGATCCATTGGCCATTGCAATTATGTCTGCTACATCATCCTTAGATACATTAAGAATTCGTCCATCCATTGCTCGTGCATATCCTTCTGAATCCCTCATAATTCTGAACTCATTTGGCCTGAGATAACCGTAATCTGCATGAATATCGGTTGAAGGTATAAGGATATCACCGATCGATGTCGTAATCCTTGTCTCATTGGATCTTCTGAAATTGCCAGCTTCCTCTAGTGCAAGAGCACGATACTCAAATGATTCTTCTTCTATATAAGATTCGTCGTAATGTGGGTTATATGTATAATGCCCTAGGTCAGGGTTGTCGTCAATCGATGTCAAAGGGTGGGTGTCGATCAATTGTTGGTTGGTATCGTCGACCGATGTGTTGGGCTAGGTATCGATCAATGCTACATCGTTCGGGTCATACTCTTCCTCAAAATCGCTGCCACAAGTCCTGGTTCATGAACCAAATCAATGAGAGCAGTCTTGGTTTTAGTTTGAACATGCTCATAGTAGTGATTTTGATCAAGAAAAGATGGATACAACCTGTTTGTCTTCATGTCGCATATTGCTCCTATTGTGGCCATGAAAGCTCTTCCAAGTAGCAGGGATGAATTCTGCTGCACTTGGGGTCCAATAAAATCTATAGGAATTAGGGCATCGCCAATTTGCACTTGTAGGTCTTTGACTATGCCTTTTGAATTCACCTCAGAGCAATCAACAAAAGTGAATGAATCACTAGAAGACTTGACCTTTAAGCTTAGCACCTCTTCCATGGTTCTTGGCATAATGCTTACTAAAGAACCGGTGTCGCAGAGTGCATGAGGGTAGTCATGTCCTTTGAAGTTGCAGGGAACTGCAAACTTCCAAGGGTTGCTTCCCTTCTTTAACTTGACCTTCTGCTTTATCTTCTCCCTCGGATGATTAAACATTCTCTCAGTGTCCTCATCAGTCTCATTGGTTTTTCTGAACAATATGTACAATTTGTTAGTGTAATAAGCTTCCTTGAATGGGGTTTCAAAATGGATTTTGAGGACTCTCTTCGCAAAGCCATCCATCTCTTTCTCATTATCTTCCCTTCTAAGATGCTAAGGGATCTTCTTCTTTCTACTAAAATGTCCATCCATAGCTTCCTCAATTACCGTAGGGACTCGTTTATTTGTTTGTCTTGTTTTGGGTATGGTGTTTTTTCGAGTTCCTATTAGCATATAAAATACTCATGTTTATGCTTAGCAACTAACATCCTTTTGTTTCGAACTGCCGGCGATCGATAGTAAGGTCCAACCGTCGAAGATTTCCATCTCTTCACACACGAATTCTTCAAGTACCGTCAATCGATGGTTAGCTTTGGCTGTCAATCGATGGTCGTTCGGACAGGGCAGAGAATTCTCACAAATTTCTTCCTCCTGGTTTCTAACTTCTTTCACATCTTACCAAAAATCATCATCTATGATGGCACTGACGTCGTGGTTCTACCCAGCCTCAATCGTTTCCTTGATCAAGGCTTCTTGTCTCCTCACAGCTTCACTGGTTTGACCAACCAGATTTTCTAGCTTCTTCACATGGGTATTGAGAGCTTCAAATTTAATGTTGAGGTTTGCATAAACAACACCAATTTTTCCATCAAAATCCACTGTCATTTTATGCTCTCCCTCCAGAACCTTGTCAATCATAGATTCAATCTTGTACTCCTGGGTATATGATGGAGTGTTCTGATAGTAGAGGCTTCATAGGTTATGGTGTTGTTATAGGGTCTCTGCTATTGTGATCCTTGGTTCTATCTACTCCTCTGACCATTGCCTTAAAAGTTTCTATTGCTCTGGTTCCCATATCTCTGGAATTTATTTCCACCAACAAAGTTCACATCCTCTTCTTCACATTTCTCATTGTCAGATCCTATAGCTTTTACACCTTCTTCGAAGCTAACTTGCTTCTTCAGAAACCTCTGAACACTGACCAACTTTGCTTTTACTTTTTCAATCTGATCATTGGTCAATGTAGGGGCTGATTTCTTCCTCTCATAATCATTTTTTGTTGCTGTTGTTGGCTGCCTAATTTTCTATCAATCTGGTAGCCTCTTCTTGACTCCTAGTGCAGAAGTTTCCCTCACTGGCTGTGTCTAAAGCCATCTGGTAGGAAAGCTCATTACCTCTAAAGAAAGTGCTAAGAAGTTGTATTTGAAGAGCTTGCATAAAAGGTAGTCTTCAGGGACTCCATCAGCCTTGATGGCAGACACAAGATCCTCAAATCGCTCCAAGTGATCTATAGGTTGCTCATGAGAATGATGATGAAATGGTATATATGCCATAAGTGTGAAATAGGCTGGCTTCAACTCAAAATTGTTCCTTTGGAAAGATGAATGACGAAAAGCATATTTGTTGGCATAGAATTGATATGGACGATTGTTGTCACCCAACATTCTAGGTTGGGCAGCCTGGGCTTCAGTTCCAGCTTGAGCTACAACAGCTTCTTCTGGATCAGGGATCACAGTCCCCTGATCATCAATTCTATGACATGTTGCATTACGCAGATGACCATCCAGGTCATACAGATCCCGTATCTCATTCCTAGTTGGGATCAGCATAGCAACCATCTCTTCTCAAGAATCATCGTCTAACGATGTATCGGTACTTGTGTCGATCAATTTGGGCAGATGAGCTTCGATCGACAAAGACGTGTTGGCGTCGATCGATGCATGTCGCTTCTCCTTGCGAATGCTACGTTCCATGGCTACTGGTTCTGAGATAATTAAGTCGTTTTCCTTGTTGCTTCTGGTACTGTTGGGCATGCAGCTGAAAAACAAAAGAAAAAAATGAGTAAACTAAAAAGAAAACCTAGGCAAAACTTGTAAAACAAATATAATGGCAATTCTTGCTCCCTAGAAACGGGCAAAAATTGATACATGCTCAAATTACCCTTGAGCTACTGATGACTCTCTCAAATAAGAGGTTCATATGTGGTACTAAGGAATCGAATCCATAGAGATTTAGGGCACATAATAGATTTGATAATCTACTAAGTTAAGTTAGACAATTAATAAGACGTTAGTATAAGTAAATAAGAACGAGTTGTTTTGTAAACAAGTAAGAAAAATATCTAGATCTAGGGTTTTCAAGTAGTAAGTTAAAAATGGATAGAAGCCAAAGGATTTTCAATCATAGAACAGTAATTCAGTTACTAAAGATATTAATAGTTATATCTATCTGGTGCCTAAGCTTAGAGTCTACAACTTTCATGTGCAAATTCGGAGTGACTGTCGATCGATGGTATGAAAGCAGCATTAAGCGATGGCTTTCTTAGTCAAGCATTAAACAATCAGATTCGATTGGTTCACTTAGAATTACTAGACCAGTCTCTTCATTGCCCATAGTAACTTAAGCTCAACAGGGTTTGTTTAGGTAATGATCCTACTCTCGTAGTGTCAATTATCCTAAAATCAAGGTTCTAGTTAGCTACTCTAGAACACAATCATTAAGCACAATTCTGATGTTTGATCTAATAATCACCCTAGTAATTCTATTGTTTGGCTAATCCATCAAAACCATTAATAAACCTAAATCTAACAAGGTAACTACTTAGAAATAGCTAAGAAGAACATAGTCATAAACACAAAATAATGCATAAGATAAAGAATATGGATAGAAAATTGGGTTTCGATAAAGGTTGAAAGAAGTCTTGATATTCTCCCCAAAAACTCTAAACTACTCTGTTTGTTATGAAAAGTCTTAAAACATGTAAAAATGTCTATTTGCATAAAACACCAGCAACAACAATGTAAACTAGGTAAAACACGTCCATGGGAAATCATGTAATATTTGTGACTTGGGTTTTAAGTAGGGCATTTTGTGGATTAGGCTTCTGCACATCGACCGTCGATCGAGGGCAAGTGTGCGTCATCGATCGATGCAATGGTCTGTCCCAACTCGTACTTTGCTGAATTTGACCAGCTACAGGGTTCCTCTTTCTCTGAGCTCTAGAAAGCCTCTACAATGCTCTAAAATTTAATTGGACCTCAAAAGACTCTAAAACACATCTTAGACACACATAGCAGACTTCAAATAGGGCCTATAATGTGGTCTAAAAGTGGTAAATATTAGGACCTATCACTAAGAAAGCCGTCTATTGATATCGTTTGCATACCATCGATTGACGGTCATTCCGAGTTTGCACACGAAATTTGTAGACTATGATCTTAGCCATATGATAGATATAACTTACAATATCTTTACTACTTGAATTCATGTTCTATGATTGAAAACCTCTTGGCTTCTATCCTTTATTATTCACTACCTGAAAATCCTACATCTAGCTATTTATTATTATTTCTTACAAACCAATCAATCAATCAACTGCGTTGCTTTATTTACTGCATTAAATCTATTTGCCTAACTTAATTGCGTCTCTATTGAGGTTATTGTGAGCCCATGCTACATGTGGATTTGATCCCTAAGTACTACAATTTGATCTCTTATTTGAGAGAGTAAAGTTGCTCATGGTTAATTTGAGCATATCAATACTCTGCTTCAACACTTGAAGATGAAATCACCTTTTGTTTCTTGCTTTTTCATGTAACCAAATTCCCCCATTGAAATTACAATAGCCAGTGGTCGACTTCCTATCATTCCTATCACCTGCCCAATCAGCATCACAATAACCAACCATTTTTGTGTTACCACTGCACCCCATCCATACTCTTTGACCAGGAGCTCCACTGAGATATCTAAGTATCCTTTCCACCATTTTTCAGTGACGAACCTTTGGCACTTGCATATGCTATCTCACATGGTTCACTGCAAAAAAAATATCAGGTCTAGTAATGGTCAAATAGATAAGCTTACCCACTAGTCTTCTGTATTGCTTTGGATCATCAAATGGTGTGTCTTCATACTCCCCCTCACGCAGAATCTTATAGCCATCTTCCAATGGAGTCTTGGCTAGTTTATCTACAAGCATACCTGCTCCATTCAAAAGATCAAGGTTGGGCTAAGCTTATGGTACAGACCCTTGGTGATTACTTTAACCCATAGATGGCCTTCTTGAATCTCAACACATTGCTTGGTTTGACCAAGTGTTCTAGACCAGGAGGTGGGCGTATGTAGACTTCATCTTTTAGTTCCCGTTGAAGAAAGACATTCTTTACATCCATTTTCCATAATTTCCATTCCAAATTAGTTGCAAGTGATAGGATGATTCTGATAGTATGAAAATTTGCTATGTGTGCAAAGGTATCAAGGTAGTTTTCTCCATAAGTTTGAGTGAATCTCCTTTCAACCAGATTTGTCATCTTTCTTTATGGTTTCCCATTGTCTAGGTACTTGATGGTGAATATACATCTACTTGTCACTGCCTTCTTCCCTTTTGGAAGCTCAGCCTCATACCAAGTGTCATCGTCTATCATAGCCTTGGTTTCATGACCAACAGATTATTTCCATTCCTCATCCTCCATTGCTTCTTCATAGGATCTTGTTATGTACTCTTAATCCAAGTTTCTCAAGAAGACATGATGCTCCTCTGGATATTGAGCTAGTGAGCATGTGGTCTGAATAGGATGAGCTACTTCATTTGCATTTCAATACACCCTTGTGTTCCTGATTCTAATCTTTCTCCTTAGTGGATGCACCTTATCTTCTTCAGCCTCATTTTGATTAGTTTAATACTGCTCTTGGTTTTTCCTGATTCTAGTGCTTCTCCTTAATGGCTGCACCTGATCTTCTTCAGCCTCATTCTCATTGGTTTGATACTGCTCTTGGTTTTTCCTGATTCTAGTGCTTCTCCTTAATGGCTGCACCTGATCTTCTTCAGCCTCATTCTCATTCGTTTGAGACTGGTCTTGGGTTTTCCTGATTCTAGTGATTCTTCTTAATGTCTGCACCTGATGGTATTCTTCATTTCCATTTTGATCATGAACTTCAAAACCTTCTTGGTGTAATATTCCCTCTGGTTCTGGTTGGTTTCCCCCCTCATGATCAAAATAGATGTCTTCTTCAGCAGTTCCAACTTCTTGGGTACGTCGTTCTCTTGCCTCTTCCCTTGCCTTTGGTAAACTGATTTCCAGGTTCCCGAAGATTATCCTCAAGTTGTTTTCCTATCTGAGGGTGCCTGGAAATATCTATGAGGTTGTCCCAACTCTTCTCATCATAATACCTTGTGAATTCCACAAATTTGACATCCCTTGACACCATGACTTTTCTTGACTCTGGTGCCTAGCACTTGTCCCCTTTCTTATTGGCAGAGTATCCTACGAACATTGCTTTGACACTTTTGGCTTCTAACTTGTTTCTTTGTTCTCCTGGAATCAAGACAAAACAAAGGCACCCAAGCACACACAAATGATCAATGGATGGTTTGGTCTTGTTTAGTACCTCAAATGGAGAAACATCATGAAGAATCCTTGTTGGCGTTTTGTTGATAAGATAGCATGTTGAGACCAAAATATCACTCTAAAACCTCTTTGGAACATTGGCGTGAAACATCATGCTTCATGCAACCTCCATTAGATGTCAGTTCTTTCTCTTAGCCACTCCATTTTGATGTGGTGTGTAAGGGCAGCTGGTTTGATTTATGATTCCATGCTTAGATAGATTATTCTTGAATGCATGGCTTGTGCATTCTCCACCATTGTCTGCCAAAAGATTTTAATCTTGGCAATGTAATGGTTAGTGACATAGCATTGTAAGTTCATTAAGGCTTCCAACACCCTATCTTAAGATGGAATTAAGAGCAGCCATGTGTATTTGAATTTCTCATCTATGAAGGTGACAAAATATTTATTGTTTTCTCGAGAGACACAAGGTGCAGTCCACACATCATAATTTACTAAATCAAAACAATGCTCATAGATAGTCATAGACTTTGTAAAAACCGATTTGCATTGTTTGCCAGGGATACAAGCATCACAACAATCATTTTTAAAAGAGAGATTATGTAACATCAATCCTAAGGCACAAGAGTGAGGCTAACCTAATCTAGCATGCCACAATACATCATAACCTAAAACATGAGAAGAACTAAAGGCACAAGATAAATCATAACTAGATTTGGTGTCTTCTGGAAAATACAATCCTTCCTTGCGCAAACCTTTTCCAAGCATTTTACTAGTCTCAATATCCTGAAGATGGACATCATTAGGACTAAAAATGACATTGTAATTAAGATCAGTAGTAACCTTTTTAACCGAGAGCAAGTTAGAGGTAAATGTAGGCATCTCGAAGGCTTTTGACTCTTTGTCAAACAGTTTCAGATTCCATATGCTCTAAATGGGTATCCTATCTCCATTTTAAATCACAACGCTACCTAAATAAGGTTCTACATTGCTAATAAGACTAGAATCCCTTACATATTATAATAGGCTCTTGAATCAGTAGTTTAACAGTCAGTGATTTATTTAACATATCACTACTGATGTTACCAGAATTTGAGAGCCTTGATAAGGGACTCAATGCCTGACTTACGTATGAATGCATCATCCTGAGGTAGTTGATATTAGGCACCAACAGTATAGGTAGTTGAGACTATGGCTCTCCCTTCATCATTTGGGCGCCCAGGCTGAGCAACTTGTTGGACATTCTACTGAACAGCTTCATGAGCTTTAACTTGATTGAACCTTGAGGGTGATCTGAGATTGGGATGAAGAATCCAGCACTGGTTCTTCATGTGTCCAACCTTCTTTCAGTGCTCACAAGTTACTGTCCTTTTCCTATCTTCTGGTTTAAGTAGGCTTTGTTAGCAGACACCATATCAGCTTTCGTTGCCATAGTGAATTCTCCTTTTCCTCCAAAGAGGCCAACTGAACCTTGCTCCTTCGTGATTTGTGGACACACCTCCTTTATGCTTAGTAAATTCTCAGCTCTCATGATATGCTTGATAAGATCATTGAAAGCTGGATTGAGGGTGAGAAGCAGTCCAAAAACTTAGTCCTGCTCACGCCTCTCATTTAGGATGGTTTGGGTCAGCTAGGCTTGGCCTTAACATCTCTAGCTATGCCAAAAGAGATCTGAACTTCCCAAAGTGTTGAGTGAAGGTCAGTATCCTTCGGGTTCAGGTAGTTGATGGCCATTCTTCACCTCAAAGACCCCTATTGAGGTTGGAAATGTTTCCATAAACCTTCTGTAGAGTATCCCATAAACTCTTTTTCTGTTTCACAGTAGGAATAAGCCTTCATTATGGGGCATTAAGTGAGCTATGTATGATACACAGCACCATGAGGTCCTCTTGACTCCATTTTCCTTCATCTACCACAACAATATCCTTGCCATACTCTCCTTAACTGGTTTGTTTTGGTGCTTCATTTGCTGTGACATGCAACCATAAAACATTTTCCACCAAGGGCATTCCTGGTCAATTTTTACCAGAGAAGTAGTTACTCTTTTTAGAGTACG